>JAKRRZ010000676.1:0-17405 GCA_022627015.2 Podosphaera aphanis | reverse complement strand
TCGAGTAAGAGTAGGTGCCTTTGGTTGGCGCATTGAAGGGTGAGGTACAGCACCGCTTGGAGGTTGATTCTGGCTCTCCATCATAGAGATAATTAATGGATAACGCGTAGAGGGAAAGGGATGAAAAGTCACGATATTCTAGCATTGAGCGCGTTGCTACCTAAAGGGGTTAAGTGAGGCCTACCAGGGGTGCACCCTTGCTAGCGCTATTACTATCATTATGGGCTGTACCTCCGTACATGTAATATGACGTAGCTGACTAATCTTGAGTTTGAAAATCGACTCTCCTTCGGTTGAGAGAAGCGCGATGCGAGCGCTGCGGCGGCGGAGGGGGCGGGGCCAGCGTAGATGCAGATGATACCATCATGCCTATCGTCCGACGCTGCTGAAACATGTTTCCCGGCCCCAGAATCCACTCAGCCCTACGCGCGTCTGGTATGCACGGGCTGCGCATGTATCTGCAAAGGGAATTCCTATGGTGGAGGAGCCTTGTACATGTACTCTTCTACTAGGGTTAGTTATCGCCATGCACTAAAGCCGCGCTTATGAATAATTTCCCTTTAGTCCTGCTTGATCCCTGCTAGTCTTCGCACTAATAAATTATTGGTCTGGACTATCAGGTGTTTAGTTTCAATGCCCCCTCATCATACAACCTCTCCTTATGGCTGTCGCCGACAACAGCATCAATATTATCATCATCACCATCGACATTATTATCCATAACGAACTACATGTGAATATCCTTTAAATTTATGATAAGCAAGCGTAAGTCAACCGACTTTCACTGTGAATATTTCACAGGATGATTATTCCTTCCCAAAATATGAATCAGATACAACCACCTCTTTCGACGACTGACTCCTAGCGATGAAACAGAGACCATCGTCTTCAGGCCAAGAGGTGGATTCGCCGGTGTTGCGGAAAAGATAAATGAGGAACAATCTCTGCTGGATGTTTTGGCGAAGTTTCGTGGGGACAGCAAGGTGTTATGATTATGAGCCCTTACGGGATGCATTGCTACCTTGAAGGGATGTGAGATATGAGCGTGGAGGGATAAGCTTGTGAGCTAGCGCCAATGGCTAAAACCTCGTGTCGGGCAAAAACACTATACAAATAATCCCTGTCAGATTCTCTGAAAACCTTATTTCAGAAAAGATGCTACCTAACGAGGCTTAAATAACCCACTTTCGCCCCAGAAATTAGATCGACTGACTAAAACTAACTCTAATGGTAGAGTACATGTAGCTCCACCCCCTCTTACTTACGCTACTAGAGAATACTATCAATACGTAAATTTTTCAATTTTGTTTCCAATCACAGCCATATCTTAACATCTGCTTAATTATTTGCAGGTCTAATTACATTTCGACAATCGCGCACCAAAGTGTCTTCCATAGGTGCCAAGAAACTGTTATAATATTACATATCGATGAGGTAGGGAATTGGGTCGGATGGTGGTGTGGAACACCGTCCGGGCCGTTCTCCCAAGTAGAGTCTGGGCAGCTTGGACAAATGACCCATTCGAGACAGGAGAAAGCTGGTTCGTATCCAGAAAAACCCATTATCCATACTCTCTCGCTGTGGCGTTTATCTCATATATTGATGAAAGCATATTCAGATAACCACGGGTTTTTTCCCGCTTTTCCCTGTGGTGGGTATTGACGGAAAAGGTTACATGTCGGCAGATGTTATCCTCGTAGTGGCCTCTGCAAATGAAATCTGAGTATGAGTGTTCCAAAACGTCAAAATGAGTTATTCTATGAGAAAAACACCTTCCGAGATTATAAGTGTCATGGCTTCAGGCTGCATACACAATAATGATTTTAAAAAAAAAAAAAGAGGTAGGGAACTACCGATCGCAGCACTCTCGACTTGAATTTCAGCTTCCGCCTCCGCAACGTGACGTCCACCATAAAGTTTGATCTCACATGCCGAAAACGATTCTTTTTGGCTTTCGATAAATTATATACTCGTTACTTTAAACTAATTAATGGATGGTAACGTCGTAGTTGTTAGAAATGAGGTGTTCACGTGCATGATAGTGGAGGTAGAACCAACAATGAGATATTATCTCAGAAGAGTTATCGCGTAGAGTAAGACGAAGATGTGTGAGCAAGAGAAGATTGCTATTTAATTGTTTTTCATGAGGGTGACACGTCTCAGAGATGTTTATACTCTGAGTTCCCTAACCTCGTTATTACTTAAGCAGGTACCTCTCAACTTGTTGAGTTCCCTAACTTGAAACCTAGTCAGTTCTGTCTATTACTATTATTATTAGGATATTGAACACAGCCATGATCGGCATACGTGTCTTCGACTACTGGTAGGAATCCATCCAAACTTAATACTATGCCAGCCACCTATTAAGTGTTGACATGCTGATCTGCCTAAGCTTAAATATCGATCAGCGAATTACTTGTCAGTCACCAACAGGAATTGGTAGCTGATAACTAACTGTAATAGCTATCAGAGTTAACACGGAATTTTAGGATACTAGTATACATATTCGACTATTACTTAGCCTTTCATTTACGAATAAACTGTGGATAAACAATTAAAAATATTTACTCTGAGATAAAACTCGTCAACTCCGATCATGGGGATTGAATCTACAGATGTAATGCTTTCCACTAGGTCCTTGAGTTTTGGGAGCCCAGCTAAACTACCGCTTTCTCTTCAGATAGCAGCATAACATTTCGAGCTATAGCAGTCGGGAGGGAGGCGATCAAGAGTCCCGTAATCAGGCTCCCAACTTCTAGCCATTTCAATGCTGTCATATTCTCCAAGACAATCCCCATAGAAGCTCATTGTGCCTGCCTTCATGTGTAGCTTGCTGAATAAAGCTTAAAAGGCTTTCCAAGAAAACTCTTGAACATACTCCGATAACGTTTGCAATACCTACTTGTCCATCATAGAGACAGAGTTGTTAATCCATCTTTCCCACTCTTTACCATCTCCCTGACTAAAGTCAGATTATGCCATTTGTTTGCTTGCCAGCTGGTGAGAAGTTAAATTTGATGTAATTCTGCAACGCCAAATCCGTTTTCTTACTCAGCTATGCGTTTTACCCCCTAGACAAGGCAGATACCACTCTACCAAAATGTTGACGTGTCTGGTGATTTAATACTTTTATCAAGCAGGCAAGTTATAAACTGTTTACACTACGACCTAGTCCGAGTCGCCATAGCTTCCTGTACTTTTTTCATTTAGTTTGGATCCAGCTTAACGGCGGACTTTGCGTTGCGGAGGCGGATGCTGAAGTTCAAGTCAAAAAAGTACTGCGACCGTTGGCTATTTCATTGATATGTAATATGACAGAAGTTTCGTGGCACCTTCGAAAGGCTCCTTGACGCGCGATAGTAATTAAACCTGCTGATATTTAAGCAGACGTCAAGACATGGCTGTGGTTGAAAACAAAACAGAAATATTTGCGAATGCATGGTGCCCTCTATTAGCGTAAGGATGTACACGTAGATAAGAGGGATTGGAGCTACCAAGCAGAACCCCCGATTAGACGGGTCGTGCGGACAAGCGCAATTTTTGAATTTTAGGTCTGTGCGTGTAATTATAGGGGTCTACAGACCACAATAGATCTAGCGCCGATTGTCTGTGAGTTGTGCTACCCCCAAATAGGATATTTTTGGCGATCCATAAGCGAGACTTAAGCTACAGGCTAGTCCTATATAGGAAAGATGTGTTAATAAGTGGGTATATTTTGTAGCGGACTTCAAAAAATTCCCTCACCAAAGCTGTTTTACTTTGACCTGCCACAGCTCAGCATCACAACATACAAAGATAAATCAGATTTCGTGAATTTACTCTTCATCTTCTTATCTAGAAAAATTGCGTCGAGAATGTAAGTTCTTATCCATATGGTGAAGAGTCGAAAGAATTGAAAATTGGGGTCAAAAATGACTCGTCTACAAGGTTCCCCACCATAGAATACGATGCTCTTGTTTTACCAGGTATGAAATGGGGTGCATACCACTAGTGCAGAACTGCTATTGATGGTTGGGTATTTTTACGGTTAAGCTTGATGATGAAGGTGAGATAAGAATGATATATTGCTATGGATGTTCTCTAAGGAGTGGGAAAAGCCCTCTACTTATACTACTACTCTCGGCGCTAACTAGGTACCGCTAGCCCAACTTGGAGGGCAAACAGAGCAAACATATACACCCCTGTGACCCACCGAGCACCAGCTGTGCGCTATGACACCATCAGCGCTATGCGCGTGCACACCCTACTTGCTGGCGTCCCCGTCCAGGTAGTGACAGCATAACAGCTCTTCAACGTCCCGCCGTCGCTCGACAGGTTCAGTGTGTTTGCTACGTACGAGTACGAGGGGTCGGATGGTGGTGTGGTACACCGTCCGGGCCATTCTCCCAAGTAGAGTCTGGGTAGCCGAGGCACATGCCCCACTTGAGACAGGAGAAAGCTGGTTCGAATCCAGCAAGACCCTCACACCACATATCTCGGCTGGTCATGTATGTGACGATGTTCAAGGCACACAGGATAGCCGTGGGTGGCTGAAATGCGTTCCTACGGCAGACATATACGGTTGAGGGTAGAAAGGGCTGTAAGGCGCTTGACTTCGAGTTATGTCTTCAAATGATGTTCGGTGTGAGTGCCCCCTATGTCATGTTGAAACATCGCTCCATGTACCGTACCAGGGTCATTCGTGTCATAGCCTAAAGGCTGCATACACAAGAATGATTTAAAAAAAAAAAAGTACGAGTACGGGTACTGCTGCCAGCCCCAACTCCTCACATGAACATGGACATGGATATTCGCCGCCGCGGTGATTTCGTTGATGGATTGCAATTCACGATCGGCTCGACAACCGGACCCACATGAACATGTATCCTCAGCCAGCGTTCGGCAATCTGGATCAGTCGACCGAGCGACCGATCGATCGGGTCGTGTATCCGTGCGCTCTACTCTCCCCCCGATGAAATATTCACAAAGTGTCTTTTTCAGAACTCAAACAGGGATATCTACTGAGCCTTGGGGTGCGGCAGTTTGGCGACAAATGAAATCTAGTAAGATAACAGAAAATTCTATGTGCTGCTGCCGACTGATGGCCGGATGATGCGTACAAGAGTTTGGCTCTTGGAGTATGGAGCGGGCGGGGTCAGGCGGACGGCCCCCTCTCTTCATTCGGAGCCGAGGGAGGCCATCTGCCTGACCCCGCACGCTCCATATCGCAAAGCCCAACTTTTCGTACACAAATAGCTAATCTCTTGCACACATCTCCTTGCCATCAGTAGGCAGGCAGCAGCATATAGAATTTTCTCCTACCGATCTGGATTTTGTTTTTTTGCGAGACTGCTGCACCAATCCCAGTAGATATCCCGGTTTGAGTCCTGAAAAATACACTTTGTGAATATTTCATCGGGAGGAGAGTAAAACTTCTGTAGCAGTTTTTGCTACTTATCGCTCCGCCATTAGTCCGCGAAACTTACTTGAAAAGGACGCCAAATTGATAATTAAATAATGAATGAAAGTCATAGTCGTCATGACTCAGAACAATTCCACGTCTCTGAATACCCAAAGCATAATATTTTGATAAAAAATAAAGGTCATCACCGCTATCATCAGACTAATCAGCATCGTAATTAAACCATTTGGACCGATTATAGCAACCATTGTGGCAACCGTTGTGACGAGCTGTGGTGAACAGTACGACGTGATTTAGACCATTGGTAACCTATATAACATGTGTCAGCTCAAAAAGATTATCGAAATGTAGGCAACTCTTCCAAGTAAGTTGCATCTCATGAAGATGTGGTCCAATAGCTCTTATCCTCCGAGTTTTTACCTTCACCTCTGCAATTGATTTTCGATATTCTTCCTTTAGCTATCTTTTGACTGCCAGGACTTGAAGCTTGCCAGTTGAGTATTGCTGTTTCAGCTTCACGCGTCCATTCTCTCAATTCTTGGGGTGATATCAGTGAGATACGGATGGCACCTGGCCTCTTCAGCTGCCTGAAATCCTCTGGCTTTCGGCTATAATATCAGCCTTTTCGACTTCAACTCTGGGCTTTTTAGCCTATTTTTTCTTTCTTTCAATGGCTGGTTGTCATGCGAGTACCATTATGAGTGGTCCACTACATGTATTGTATTCCTGAGGATGTTCATGTAGTTTCTTTCGCTCTCCGATGCATATAATTTTTGTCCGATGATGCAGCAATGAATTTTACATACTTCTAGATATTTCAATTTATTTGATTGAATTTAAGTTGAATTAATTATTAGTTTTGGTGTGATTACTGTTGAGATTTTTAGAGGCGATTTTTTTTATCAAGTCGGTGTCGCGCACTGATAGCAAAGCAATTAGTAGCAAAAACTGCGACAGAAGTGGTAGAGCGCACGCATATAATTCCTACTCGACATAGTTTGATACTGTTTACATTTCTACTTAATCATACAGAATCTAAAATCAGTAGAATAGTTAGTAAATTTACATTTTTGCCGCCTCGAGGACTGAATGATACATCTTGCAAGAATCCCGTACACTGATTAAATCTATCTTCGTCAGTGCTGATTTCACCCACTGCGACAATTTCTTCGCCACTAAAGTCTCATATTTTGCTTCAGTCGTTGAATTTCCTGTCATCCCGAACGCCTCCGATTTATTTTTCCCTGAGATTCCCCTAGAAGCGCCCAAATCAAAACTCCAAATGCGCCTGGCCGCTATGCAGAATTTGCCTGTCCACAGGGGTATAGACAAAAACTTTTAGAGCATTCGTAGATTGATTACTCATCACGTTTAGCCTCTCGAATACTATGCGCTGAATCATCACCCGTAATTGTCTTGTCATCGTCATCTTCTCGAGGAATATGTGACAAGTTTCCGCACGATACTACGTCGTAATGCTCAACCTTTCGAAGTATACATGCCGGGTTGCCACCCGCGACGGTATATGGTGGTATGTCCTATGACCATTAGTCAGATATCAAGATGATCACGATAACTTAAGGGAAAATTTCCTACTTTTGTTACAACGGAGCCTGCTCCAATAGTTGCTCCCTTGCCAATCTTTCGCCCAGGGAGAATGACGACACTGCCTCCAATCCAGCAATCACTTTCGATAATGACTTTGCGACCAAGGTGCGGTCCCTTGGAACCCAGTCGTCGCTTCGGGTCAATGGGTAACATAGTGGTATATATGTTAACGTTTGGCCCCAAATAACATCGATCGCCAATATGGACTTCGCACGTATCGAGGATCGTGCAATTTTTGTTGATAACGACATCTTGACCAATATTGATATTGTATCCATAGTCACAGTAGAAAGGTGTGTCGACGATCACATTATCACCAATTCTTCCTACAGGATTAACCGGCGAGGCTTGAGTTGGAGAAATCACATGCTCATAAGCCTGCAAGATATCACGAAATAGACGAGCCCTTTCTTCCGGAGATACAGGGACGTTGGGGTTAGCACTATTATTGAATCGCCAGCATGCGCCCGAACAACTTTCACGCTCGCGGGCTAATTGCTTGTCGAATGGAGAAAAGTGTCGACCGGCAAGCATATCTTCCTTATGCGTTGGAGGACCCGCAAGAGTTACATCTTTAGGTGGATATGAGGAAGGCGAATATGAAGAGGATGCGAGGTTCGATAGTGCTAACTGAGCTGCTTTCTGAGCGCACAAGGCGTTACTGGGTAAGCTTTCTTCAGATCCTTGGGCGTGATTTGACATAGGGGTCTGATTTTGCGTCATCGGATGCGGCAAACTTATTTGATGTTCTGATCTAGGCGTCTCTAGCCGTATTCGTTTGAATCGATCTTTAGGGTGACAATCTGGATAGCCACTACCTGCAGCCATGACCGGAGATGGTGTTTGCTGGGCGTAAGTGTTACTAGCTGGAGATGACATTTGCTGAACGTATTGGTGACCTGCTGGGGATGACGACTGTAGAGAGTATGGTGGATGGTGATTATCTGGACTTATTCGGCATACATTATTAGTTAAAATTGGAGCCGTTAATCGGTCGTCATCAACATCGATTGGTCGGTTTTGCTGTTGCTCTATTCGAAATGGCTGGCCGCGGTAGGTGGTAGGGGGCTCAGTTCGATGAGGACCTGCGGAATTGAGGGGTGGATACGAAATTTTGGACGAATGAGGAGAGAGCTCAAATTCTGTCTTCGATTGAAGTGGGACAGGACTTTGTTTTGACTCCGGCTTTGGGCATTGGCCTCGAACCTGATATCCAGAACAAGTGAATCCACCACGTTGACAATTATTACCTGGATATAAGGTCAGATTATCCTACTTTCAGGGTGTCTGCGTAAAACTTACAATGAGGTTTCGTTTCATCGCACTTTTTCTTGCGTTTCCGACAGGTCATACATCCGGTCTTAGTCCTATTACTAAAGTTTCTTTTCCTCCTCTTTGCTTCGCCTTGGACTTGCGAAAATGGACCCACGGAGTCCTGGCCAGTGCTCGAGGCAGAGAAGCTTGTCTGTTGCCGAATGTGGGCATCTAGACTATGCGGTACTCTATGTAGTACCTCTCCGATCTATTTATCAGAAGTTAGACAAGATTTTTAAGGGAAATGACGTACAACCCATTTCTCGGAGTCCTGAGCAGACTCATGCTCTTCGTGAGGATTTATTGACTGCCTAAATTGTCCGAATTGAGCTCCAGAGGGCGTGTAAGTTTCCCGTGAGCATGCTTGTAGTTGTTGTCGTAGATTTTCTTCCTGTGCGATATCAGAGTCGGCAATGCTCGTATTCGGAATAAATTTTGATGAAGTTGGCGGTGGCAGCGGGTAGCTGTGGAATAGACTTTGGCCCGTTGAATTTGACCGCTTTCGTATGAGTACTTCTTCGGTATCTGGCTTGTGGCTCGTATTGGAGCTCGGATCTTCGTTGACATTCAGATCGGAATTTTTCAGCTGTGGATATGTCATTTTTTTGGCATTCACCGATGATGGCCAATCCTCATGCAGATCATTCTGGCTGGAAGAAGTTGTATCAATAGTTAACTTCTCCTGGGTGGATTGAGCAGTCTTTGGTGGTTGACCGTTTGCCTTCTCATCTAACTTTTGTACTTGAGCCATCATGCTTCCATTACCCACTATGGCACGGTTTGAGTTCTGCGAGGAATCACTGGCACTGTTGACTGCTGTAAAGCGAGCGCTTGGTGAACCCACCATTGATGGGACGTCGGCCCGTTGTTCCGATAAAGTCATTTTGTCAGAATATGTTATGCTGTGGCTCTACCTCCAGGTCCCAGATACTTAGCAGAGACGGGAAACTTGGACTCGACAACCTGCCTAAGTGTTGCTGAACAGAGGCAAAACGCTTGGATGGTTTATCGCAGGATCACTCAGGCTATTTCTCCTTCTTTGAGTAAGAAGACGTTGAAAATGTCGATGGAAGGCAAAATACTTGAGATCTTGCCTTGGGAAACTCATAGGTTTGAATTGCTTTCCGAAGACTTGTCGGGGTCACGAGTGTGGGGTTTCGAGAAGCTTTGTTGCGTTTAGATGGTAATAATTTCACTTGAAAGCGCTCGACGAAATTCAAAATCTGGAAGTGAAAGAGGACAGCAGTGGATTTAAACGATAATGTACTTTTGGAATGGTAATCTGAAGAAAGATTGGAAAGCATAGAGCAAATGGCTGAAACTATACACAAACACGGTTCGATGGGTGGTGGTAATAAAGTAATCTGGAGATGAGACGAGAGAGACTATAATTAATTATCCATATCCATGAGAGATCTGAACAAGGGTCCAGACGCCAAGGGTTAATTCTCCACTAGCTCACGCGCTTATTGCGGAGATCCATATCCCTGTTTCTGATGAGGAAAAATTAATACCCGATTCATCTAGATCATTTGGGGTTTAGCTTACGTTCAAACTTTCACATCGCTGCAATAAAGGGCAAGAAATATCTCGCATTTCTGTGATTTGGGACCACTCTGATGGGGAATGATTGGGTGCCATCTAACTATTTACATTTGGCCTGATACAGTCGCCACTTCGCATTATCACACGTTTACACTGTGGTAGTAATTTATGTACTTTATTAGTAAGGAAGAAGAATCGTGCAACCGGGCGAAATCTTTCAATCCCGATCCTCTCGTATGATTGGAGGAAGGGGTTATCGGCGGTTATTTTGACATATGCTGGTCATGTGCTTAACGCCGGCCCCTGCCTGGTTATTGAAAATCTGCACATAATCACACGCGCGTCCAGTCCATACACACACTGTTCAAATCCGTCTAGATGGTGAAACTGGATGTCCGCCACAACAAGTCAACCGCGGACTCCCCAAGGCTCTCCCCTATCTCCTATCTTGTTCATGCTCCAAGCTACGTCGCTCCAATTTTCAAGATGGGCTCAACATCATGCAAGTTTGGCTATGTCGATGACATGGCACTCAGAGAGACTCGGAAATCTCTGTAAGAAAATAGCGTCGCTTTAGGAAAATCGTTAAAGGAAGTACTAGAATGAGGCCAGGCGGAGGGAATTACTTTCGACCCGGCCAAATCCGAACTACAGCATTTCTTTCGTCGCCGCGCCGATGAAGACCCAAACTCTATACCCACCATCAACCATGGAAAAATTTCCGTCTCTGAGAATACTATCCGTCCTTAAACTAGATGGCTTGGGGTACACTTTGATAAAACCCTCTTTCAGATGGCACGTTAGAATCCTGGCGAGTAAAGCCTTAAAAGTGGCCAATGCCCCCCGAAGCCTCGGTAATACATACTACTACCCGTGTTGTGAATCCGAAACTATTACGCCAAGCTATAAATGCTTGTATTCTACCCATCGCCTATTATGGTGCCGAAACTTGGTGGCCTGGCCGTACTAAAATTAACCATCACAACAAAGTCATCTCCAACAGGGTCGAAGGACATACATCACTCCTCCAAAAGGTTATTCTAACCAGCTGTAGAGCAATTTTGCCTGTTTATCGCACGACACCTGCCCCAGCTTTATGCCGCAAAGCTGGGTTACTACCTCCTTCAATCGAATTGGACGGGAAGTCACGCCTAGCCGCTTGTCGCGTCCACCGCCTTGACAGAAGACATCCTCTCCGACGAAGGACTGATTGGGTCCTGAAACATCGCAGGCGCGTTTCCCGCTTCTCAGGCTGGATCCTCAGACTGCCCGAAATAGAGTTCATAGACCTACGCATTAACCCCTCTTGGATGACAAAGGAAGGCTGACATGCCAGTAAAAATCGAGTCATCAAACCACTGGGTCAACTCAGCTCCTTTCCATTCAGCGACATAATTTCATACTCAGATGCCTCCCCTCTTGAGTCCGCTCTCTGCACTAAAGTAGGCGGTGGCGTGGTGATATAACAAGCCGGCCGAGTTATTTCTAAGAATTGTTACCCCTCAGCCCATCTGTGGGTACTTTTGATGCAGAGGCCTTCTTAGCTGTACAGGGAATTGAGACAGCGCTTCTTCTACCTTCTGCTCGCTTCGCGAACAACTTTAAATTATTTCTCGACAACCTCGATGTGGCACGTGGGCTTGGCTCCATCCCGGCCTGCTCTTCCCAGGAATTATTCTCGAAATTTGCCACCGAAGCATCTGAATGGCCACACTTGTCGCGGCTTCCGCACATAATTCCTGGAGAAGTCCATATTCGCTGGATTCGTAGTCATGCCGGAATTAAAGGAAATGTTCTGGCAGATAAAGCTGCAAAAGAAGCCTTGAATAGTGCACCGCCCCTTATTCATCCACTCTCCTTAGCCTCTGCAAAATCTTGGGTCAAAGCGGCTTGACGGACAGCAGGTAAAGATTACTGGGATCAGCACATCCCCCAGAATTATCGGGACCTCCATATCAGATTTCCAGAACAATGTCCTGGTGGGCTTTCGTTCCCCAGACCACTGATAGCGCATATCTACGCCGTAGGCTCAGGACAAGGCGACTTCGCCCCCTATCATGAGCGATTTAACCACGGAAAAGCACACACACACTGTGGCTGTAGCGCCCTCAAGACCATGAGACACATCCTCAATTGTCGACTGCGCCCTAACAGACTCCCCAAGGCGCCTAGAACTAACCCAGGCACTGCTTCATTCATTTTCGGCACCTACACTGGTGCTGTTCAATTGTTGAAATGGCTGGATGAGATAAAGTTCTTCTTAGAAATATATCCTAGGTTCCCGGCAACTGACGAACAACTCGTTTGCTAACTTGATCGTTCTTTTAAACCTCTAGCTCATTTCACTTTTCCTCTGACGCTCCATTCGTTCTATGTACACGGCACTGGCGGCGGAATGGCATTTTGGCAAATGTCGCTCGCAACGTTTCGTATTGTAATTTTCCTACAAACTTTCGTTATTCGGCTTCCTAAGCCTCGAGTTACTCTCCATTGTAAACCGGTCCTATTTCTTTTGTTTGACTAGATAGGCGTCTCAGTATACCAGGACCGTAAGTTCTGGCGTTCTTTACCCATTCGGGTGAAGTAAGCGGGAGCAGGCCATGGCCAATTCTAGCTTAGACGTAAAACAATAAACACACGCGCATCCAAGGTGTTGCCTGAGATTTGGACCTCATCGCTCATGCGGGTATTAGGATCATCATCTCTTCATTATCATACCCTCTAGACAAATGTAAAAATAAGTTAACGCCTGGCTACCAAGTCCCATCTCAAAAAAATCCTACTTGACCATTCCCCATCAGCTTCGGCTAGGACGGGGTGTATTCCTTCAGGATTCTCAAAAATTCTCATCACGGGCCGTTGATCTGCCAAGTCAATCTGGTAAATCGTTTATTAATGCGTGTTGTTACTGATCGACGTCCCGGGCCCTTGGTCGACAAGTCTGCATTTGTATGGCCTTAGCGTCAGAATGGGGGTTCGAAATGCCCGTATAATGTCGCCATCGTGCCCCTGTCCGCTCTAGCTATAGCAGTTCATCAAGAGTTATACGACGACAAGCATGAAGTGGCGTCTACGCTTCTGCATAATTACCGCGAATGCGAGGTACCAGTTGGTGCAAGTGCCTAGTCCAGACATGTGAGCTGGATACGATGCGAGCGTCGCGTTGTCGTCAACTCTCCACCACCGCGCCAACCACGCTGTCATCCCATCCCAGCTCTGCTTCGTCTGGGCCTCGCCCCGTGCGCTCCCCGCTCCCACACCCTTCGCTCGGCGCCGCGGGTCGGCGGATGCCATAGGCACGGGGGATCACTTTTTACCGAGTTTTCGCTAAATTCAGCGCGAACTGAGGCGCTGACCGGTGTCTCGTGGTTCGCGGATGGATCGATCTCATCATGCTCTCGCCACCACATCGTGTCAGCCGTAATTTTGGGCTGATGGGAGATCGGCCGGAATACGCTGCAACAAAAGAAATGTGGGTTATTCGGTCCATGTCGGCACACACAGCAAAAAGGAACGAGTTCAGCGTCAAGGTCATTTGAAATAGATAAATAGTTATGAGCATCATGACACTGAGAAAAACATTTTCTGATGACAAGTGTGAGACTTTATCTATTCGATGGACATGTATACACGAACAACCTCTCCCTAGCTCGCCAAACTAAATCCCGTCAAATCAACCATGAACACTTAAAGAACAACGTAACATCTTCGAGACATGGACGAAAGCACCTATCCTATTGACCGCCCGAGCAGGTCGTTATTGTATGATGTAATTTTTACAGACCTAGCTAGTTAAATCTCGAGGTATTCATCCTAGAAAGTCAGGTTCTTCAGTCAGTGAACAAGCCTGAAAGGATCAAGTCTGCTATGGAGGCCGCCCTGTCATTCCTTCGGTGACCTTGATCTACGTCTTCCCCGTCACATTCCAAATCATTCGGTGCGGGGATGAGATGAGGATACATCACGTATTTCTGTTATCGATGAGCTCGCTGATTTCGCGTCTGCTGGAGGTCTGGAGATGGCACTCAGCGAGAGAAATTCTCATCCTTCTCTGGTTACATCAAACTAGAAATACTCGATGGGGTTGAGGCAATACCACCCCGAGCTTTCATAGATTCTCTGGTGGCGTTGCAGTTATCGAGACGAATACGCTCCAAAGCATTTTGGGCTTTGAATGTAGTCTGAAATATGTGCATCTTTTTTTTGGAGCTTCCGAATTTCTTCGGCGGCGGCGTCCCTCACTCGTTCATGGTCCGATTCCGTTGCGTTTGAGTCGGTTTGGGAATCAATTTTCGAAACACAGCTTCATCTGCATGACAAATATCGTAGGTCTCCATAGCTGTAGGGGATTTTCCAGTGTGAGGGTCAATTTCCTCTGGATCTAAGATCCAGAGAATCGCCATCTCGCGCTGGGAACTCTCGTCTGGTCTTATCGGGAACCACTTCTCTCGAACTGGAAGCAATAAAGAGAAGGGTAAAGATACTGATCACGAGAAACGGGGATCATAGGAGTGGTATACAGAATGTTATGAAATAATAATATGTAAAGTTTGCAATGGATCTTCCGTGCTTTTTGCTTCCGTCCACCCACCCTAAGCGATTAACGAAGGGGGGGTGAGGGCACGGGTAAATCGAGATGAGACGTTTTCTCACATGGATGAAGCAACATGGTTAAATACTGATTTCCGTTTTGTATTACCAAGGCACTTGCGAGAGTATATATATGTATATATCCATAACACGCATTTGGTCGCAAATTCCCATACGAGAGAAAGCTGCATTCAGGTCTGTCTAATGCAAACTACACATTTACTCCGGTCGGTTTCTAGTCTAACATTTAACGAATAATTGTAAGTAAATGACGAAACGAAACCAAACAACTTTTCAGACAGAGGAGCATCCAAATTATTCCTCTCTAAGATAGTGAGATCCAGGAGGATTTTGACCCTCTTCTGAACGCGACAAAACCTATGTGGCTGATGGAGATGTCGTTTGGCGACTTTTTGAAAGGCTGGCGCCATGAATACGACACTATGCGCCGCAACTTAATTTTTGCGGACGTACCTGTCTCGTCTCGATTTACTATCCAAACCTACTTAGAGCCTTTTGCGTACCAGAACGAAATCGGTCGTCTCGGTCAGCAACCTAGAGAAGACACCTAGACACGTCAAGACCAGTCAATAAAATATAGAACATCTTGTAGTGTTCACTTGTGAATGTTTGATTCTTTTGTACTTAAACCTTGAGATTTCATTTATCTCACAAGGGAGTTCTAGTCCAATTTCAATGTCCGAGAGCTGTGAATTGCATCGATTGTGCTCGAGAGGCAGGGATGTATCATGTTCGAAGGATTTAATATCTTACCCGTCCAGCGTAAGAAGGCGGTAGAGGCATGGTTGAGGATAAAGGGTAGATAATGCGTGATCGATGAGCGAAGCAGCTCCTGTCGGAAAATCTCTGCTCTCTGTAGTAGATCGCTCTAGAATGAATTCAACTTCTGCATTGACTAGTTCCGTGGGCTCATCGTCTTCGGTCGAAGGTACATTTGGTTCTTCAAAGTCAGCTGATTTCTATATGTCAGCGTGTTGAGAACATAGTAGCTCTTTAACTGAGTCCTCCATTTTGATTATCACCTTGAGATATCTCAAACTCATTGGTAGTTTGCTGGAGGGGCAGATCCTGTTGCAAATAAGTAATTGGCTGTAGCAGAGGTAACGTATAAACGAAAATAGCTTGTGGTAACGCTTTTTTGCATGATATCTTTTGGTTCGTTATTGCTGAGTTTCACAGGTAGAATCTTGACTGCTATTCCCACCATCATCGTCTACTTATAATCGCTTGCGTGATTTTTCCGTGAGAAGAGAGGGTAGGATCCATCAGAAGTCCTAGAAAGGTTACGCGTCATGGCTCTTATGGCGGCGTTTAGCCTGACCATTGCTAATTGATTTTGAGATTTAGACTGAAGTGTTTTGGGCTGTATCTAAAGAAATACTGTAGGGCTTTAATCGATGTCAGACTCTAGTGATACGCAATAGCTATCTCCATGTTGACTACCACGAGTGGTACAAGGTACATATACATAAATCCATCCATCCACCTAGGACGGTCGGACACCGATTACCTTTCGAGGGATGCTTACCTCTCGAGCGGTTGATTGCCATCTGAGCTACTTCTTGCCTTGTGAGCGGCTAACACTTTGTAGCCGTTGTCGTACTCTATTAGTGAGCGGTTCTGACCACAGAGTGGTTCAAAAATCCTAGCAATGTTCGGCGGGTTTTTTCCATCTTGCGCACCATCAAGCTCTCGCACCACTGAGCACAATGACTAAAAAATCTTCTGAGATATATTTCTTGTTAAAAAGCCATAGAAATAAATGAGAAATTATTGAAAAGAACCGCTCACTGACAGAGTACGTTATTTAATCGCTATATTAAGCGCAGCGCAGAAATGCTATGAAGCACCGGGAAGGGCTTTAGAGCCAACGGAAAGGCATTAAGACGGCATTTCAAAACGGGGTCCTCGCGCCAAGGTAGTATTAGATGTACGTGTAAATGTGAATGTATACCAGTGGTACATGTACGCGATGATTCCAATAGTGCAGACTTGCGATATTTGCATGCTCAGGCCACGCTAGACTAAAGTAGCCTGCCTATGTTTTGCGCAATGTACTTGTACAATAACTTTCAGCCACATTCAGTTAACATGGCATGAATATCCATCTATCGCATGTGTGCAATTAACGATACCGTTCGGAAGGATAATTCGTGTGAGCCATCGGCATGGCTTTACTGTCGACAGAAAAAGATTTTGTTCCTGCACTCATGTTAGCTTGGGTGACTATGGGCTAAAATCTAATTCAAGGTATAATGATCACGGAGACAGAGTGGAGAAGAATTAAAGGCTGGAAGAGGTGAAACATCAAACGCGCCCGGCCGGTTTCATTCAGGAATGGAAGTGCACGAAAAGATGCAGCGAAAGGAATTCAGATCTTGACAGAACTTGATTTTTATTTTGTCGACGAGAAAAGTCCATAGATTTATGTACCATGAATGAGGTCCTGACGAGGAGCAGAGCTCGACAAATCTATTATATACTGTGCCTCCACGCTAAGTTTTCCCAGCTCCACTCAAAATGTGGGTTTCGACAGGGTATATATGCTTTCGCTAGCCTGACCTGGAAAGCGTGGCAGTTGATCTATGAAAATTTATGAAAATACCTTAAAACTTTGTATGTGAAATTCCTCACGCAAAATGTTTCGCAGCTTCTAATGTTGGTTCAAATAGTGTTATGAATTCATTATTCTAATTATCCAGTTCATAATAAGTTATAGAGGCTAGTACTTTGTTGGGCCACCTCGAGCTTCATCCAAGGCCCTGTCCCAAGCCTCTGCCACAATCCTTCGAAGCTCATCCTGTTACAGTTATGAGGAGTAGATGCAATGTTCTGACTTGCGAATATAATGTATGATCCCTCTAATCGAGGATAGAACGGGAATGTGGTAAAGAAGAGTATGTGAGTTATGTAAAGATATATTGAT
>JAKRRZ010000675.1:0-17410 GCA_022627015.2 Podosphaera aphanis | reverse complement strand
ATATAAGTTCAACAATACTTCTTACAGATAAGTTATACACACTCACCTTATCCTATTTCGGAACTTGTTCTCCTTTCTCCTATTACCTGTATATTCTTAGCTTCTACTGCCCATAGCCTTTTTACAGGTTCGATGGATCCCTGGGCACCAAGGCATACCAGGCAACGAAGCGGCTGATCGTTTAGCGAAAGAAGCACTCCAGGCAGACATCCTCCCCATGGAAACGCTTGGTCTGATGGCACTCGCCTCAGTCAGGCGCGAGACGCGCACTCGCATAAGACAACTATCAACCGACTGGTGGACTACAGTCTGCCCAAATAGATACGCCGAACTAGAACTACAAATGAGGCGCAAAAAGTCACCAGATTTTGCCCTGCCTAGAGCACTATACGTACTCCCGCTTATTGGCTGCTCGCACTGGTCATGGGGATTTCGCGGAATATCACCGTCGTTGGAACCATGAATCCGCCGAACTCCACTGCCTGTGTGGAAGAGAAAAGTCGGTTGGACACTTAGTCGAATGTCGGAAAGCTCCTACCGGGTGGCGGGCTGTAAGTGGACGGTAAAGGGCACCGGCCCTGAAGGAATTACTTGGGCAGAAATTTGCGGAGTTCGTAACGACCAGTGGTATATACCAGAGGCCGAGCATAGGCATGGTAGGCATAGGCTAGCAAAGTAAAATCGGGCTGAAACAGATAGATACAGGGTATAGGGAAGTTTAGGGATAGATTCGGGTGCGCGGTGGCCGAGACAAAACAGTGTAAAACGAGGGGGAAAACGCATGTAAACTTTCTTTTGTCATTCCGGAGGCTAAGCTCCACATGTCCAACACATGTTAGGTAGTCTTGGAATTTCTCGGTCATTAAAGTGAGACGAGGTATCGGTAGTCAACCTGACCCGACCCAGCCTCACTTGCGTCGGACTCCACACGAGTGAGTGTAGGGCCGCCATAGGTCTGTCACGTATAATTAAAAAAAAAAAACTTGATCCAAAATTAGACATTTAATACCCTAGCTGGCAACGTAATAATCTTTAAACACCCCCAAGGATGATAATTTTCATTTCAAATTCTTTCGAGAGTTCTCGCCCATGCACATCCCACATTTTAAGCGAGACTATCGTCGCACAAATATTTTAGACGTGTGGTCCCCCTGAACTATCGTTATACATGTAGAATAATATCGCTATATCCCCAGCAGATCGCACATTCTGAAGGACATGAAATATTTGAATTCACCCGGTCGAACCCAACAATTCTGGGGCAAGTGTATATTTCAACTTTTTTAATGTTCCAACTGTAACAGCTGGTGAGCTGTGGAATCCCTGTAGCCAAGGCTATGCATAGGCGTGCATAACACCAAGTGGGCACGTCCTGCGTAATAGGTGAGGGGTACCTACCTTGCCATTATGCATAGATCTTTCCAGGAGCTTCTGGAGCTTTCAGAGGAAGGGAGAGAGGAACTTTCGAGTAATCTGAAAAGATCTAGAAATCCGCGGAGTTGTATGTCTTAGATAGGTAGATACTTATAGCATAGATTTCATATAGACCACTGACAAGCATTAGTTGCCCCTTGCGCTCTTGGTCGAACCGTCACACCAACACCATAAAATTCCATTCCCCAAACCATCAAACTTTAGGAATCACATGAAAATTTTAGTCTGGAGTTTGCCTGTCTGAATTCTGATTGGCTGCTTGTGTGTGTGGCACAGGTGGCTTATCCAGGTCGCAATTTCTAAGTCCCTTGACAAATTACAAATTATCTGATTTTCAAAAGTTAATTAATACCTTCGCAACCAATGCCTTAGAGGGAAATCTCGATTCACTAGATTTTTTTAGGTGCTTATCGATCGCCTTGGGAGAAAAAACCCATTTTAGGATGCGTCAGAAAAATTCATTAGAGTTTAAAAACATGGTGTTTAGTGGGCAGATTTCAAAGTTCCGACATCACTTTTCGCACTCAGCCGCTTTATCAAGTTAGAAATTCTACTAACCTGTTTTGAACTAGCTCCGTAGGGGTGAGATCTTCAGACATCACGGGTGGACCTTGTCAAAAGCTAAGTGAGGCCTTCAATTTGGCAGACAGACAGACAAGATTTTTACCTATCTTCTGATGATTAGAGGCTTCTAAGTAATTAGATGAACATGATATTCTTAGTATATACTGATGATGCGACGGTTCACCAGTGGGAAATTTTTGAATCTTTTGTGTTTGTTGTACCGGTATATTAGTCGGGCCGATATTAATTATATGATGGCCTCAGATGTCAGGATAAAATAACACCGGCAGTGGTGCACAATAAGCGGCGTGAAGTAAGTATAATTGAAGATATGTCGAGCGAGTTAGTTATGCAGTGACAATGAACATGATTTTCATAATTATCGTAGTTATGAAAATAATTCGTCTCCCCTTTTCATCCCTTTACCCCTGTTTTACCCCACTTTTTCACTCTTACTGATCGTAGCGTCCATACAATTCCCACACGCACCCTTACAGCGGCCCGCCAGCCACGACCCTCTCTACGCGCCTCCCCTCGACGAGCGGGGCCATTGCCATGGCCCATGGGAGACACACAATCCCAGCGCGGAATGTAGTGCCTGGCGGAAAGTTGCCGAGGGAGTGTTTTCTTCGCAGCCCCCCCCACCAACCTCTCACTACCCAGCCGCGCGGTTCCGCAGTTCCTTGCATCTCTCCGCTGCGGTCACCGCCGCGGAAATCAAGGGTGGCATCATTACGTATTTGGGGGCTGCATGATTTAGTATGTTTGTATTATTTATCATCTATGATTAGGCCTAAGCCTAGTCTAGTTAACTTCGCCCAATAAGGTAAAGGGCGCGCATGATTTATTATGTATAATCTAAGGGTTCAAGTGCATTAGAATTTACATGCTACAAAAGCCTGACCTCACGTCCGCCGGCTAGCCGCCTTAGGTAAAATGACAACCCGAATAGGAGAGGTGCGATAACGACGATGCGACAAGATGACGGAGCACACGATTGAACGCGCTGTGTCCCTGTTAGACAGATGTACATGGACGTCGATTCTGGCACAATTGTCGTTTCAGCGCATTGACCAGACACTGGGAACGTGATGGAAACTCGCGTTGGCGAATTGTAGTGCCAGAATCCGAGGAATAATTTGGTGGGCGCCAGAATTGTGCACTGGTAGGTTATTTGTCTTGCTACTCATGATTTTGACAGGGTCTCGAGACGTATCTCTAACACTTTTAAGTGGGGGGTCGTAATCACTTGGAAGAGTTTCAACTATCTTGGGTGGTCTGTTTCCAGCATGTGTATGTACTGATCGCTAGATAATCTTGTCCATTTATCACCTGCACTCACTCAGTAATTAGGTAAATGATCTTTGCTTTCGGATAACACCAGTAATTTCACTTATATGTGCATTGTCTTGTACTACAGTGGATATCTCTAACTTATTTGATGAAAAGACAACTCGCTGAACTCCAAATCCGTTTGAATTTCCACCTATGACACCATTAAAGTTCCGACGCCATCCCTATCCATCCCTCATGTGCACCTGTTCCAACACGTTGACATGCCAAAGAAATGTCATTTTTGTAACAAAGGAAATCTTCGACTTCTTAGAGAATGAAGTTAAAAAGCAAATGCGTTATGGCTATTGTCGGCCCGTCTAAATGAGCCTGCCGAGGAGTTTCTCGTTAGCCTGCGTTCTGTAATAAATTTCTAAACTTGAAGACAGCACTAATTCATATAGCTAGACTTCAGATATTAGACGTAAGATATAAACAAAAAAGGGGGGGCCATCATAAGTACGGACATTTTGTCTAAATCAAGGGATCCCCAGTATCGTCGTCTCACAAAGTGAAGGCAATCCACCTTAGTGGAACTCCACCTTCAGTAATCGCGTACGGCTTCGTTGACACCTTTCTTGGAGGCAAGACGTATCTGGCTCGTCCAGGCTTCTGATCATCAAGTTTTCCACACTTTCGCATGGACATCTCTATAACGGCTACTCTCATGAAATCACTATTTTCGCGCGCTTCTCTTTGTCGGTTTACATGCATAGGCGTCACATCTACTATATTATCACTTCTAGCGAACTGAATACGACGATTTGAGAGACTTCGCCTCGATGAGCCTGAAAGCTTCAACGTTTGCATTTGAATAGAGGCAGTGCATTTGCCAGTTTGAAAAGGTGATGAAGCAGAACAAAATGTACTTGCTTCATTATGGATATTGATAGTTGATTTCATGCAGAGACGAAGAGCTGAAGGGGGTCCATTTTCTTGCGAGTGTGGCAAAGGTAGATGTGTAAGATTTGCCTTTGAGTCTGAATGGATGATAGATCGTGTAAGAAAATCATCTGGAATGATCACAGGATTTGGAAGTGATGAGATCGATTTAGCTACCCTTTTCAGGGCTTGAAATGATGCTGTAAAATTTGATTTTAACGATAGTTTTGGTTGTTTGCGATGTTCAAACTCGGTTTGCTCATCAATTATTTCATCGATTTGAGGAGTGTCCTGGAGTATGTATTCTTCGGCATCTACATCGTGCACGAACAAAGGGTGATCCTCCGGAGCGCATTCTTTTGGTGTTTGACACGTCAATCCTCTCCGTTTTCGCCCTACTCCGGTTTGTCGGAAGTTGAAGCCGGACTCTGCAAGGACGGGAGATGTAGGTGACTTGTAAGAAGAAGTACTTCCAGCGGATGATATTGAGCTGCTAGAAAATGATGCGCATGAAGACCGAGACCGAAACGAACCTTGGCTATCATCACTTTCAGTGTTGTCACCATCGTTGTCCGGTGGAGTGAGAAGTATTTCGAAAGGGTGCTCTCCATGAGACAAAACCAGCCCGTGTGCAGAGGCGCAATCATCTTCTGTGCTTTCGTCGTCACAAAGCTCAAAGTTGGCACGTTTCACTAAGTTGTGGGGCCGTATTCCACTGCGTTTACGCCATGGTGGTATTGAGGTGATTGCAAGTATCGTAGCAGGAGAGAGAGGTATGGTGTTGGTGGAAAGTTTGGTTTCCTTGAGGCTTTGATCATTACCTCTTCTCTTGATAACTTGTTTCTTCTTTAGTGACGCGTTGTGACACCCAGGCGTAGGGATAATAACAGGCGGCGAAGGTGTAAAGAACTGAATATCAGGATCAGTGTCTGTTTCTGACTTGGTTGACAATATGGGAACTTTTTGTTTTTTGTTTCTAGCACCAGGTTGAACACCTGTAAACACCTCTGGAGCTCTTTCACATGACTTGTTTTGGGGCCGGCTCGAATGTGACGGCACGGTAGGCGATATCAAGACTCGAAACATTGAGGTATATGGCGTAGACTGATTGGTAAAACTGTTTCTTTAGAATAGCCCGGTCTTGGAATAGGTGAATGAAAAGCTATGCAAAGGAATGTATTCTTAATGCGGTCCTTATCGAAAATGCAGTCTGGCGGAAACTAGTAGTTCGAGGCAGAGTTGAGATTGATGAGTTCGATGGGGCGGCATTTCACGCGGTCGACCGAAGAACATAGAACAGAAGTAGTCTATGTGGAGAATCTGCGTACGACAAGTAAGAGGTTGGTGATAACTAGACTATGAACTTACCCATACGGCTGGGGGAGAGAAGGGTATATATGGAGATAGGAATTCGGTAAAAAGATTCTGAGTAAGAGCTAGGACAAGGTTTGTAGAAAGTGAACAGACAGCCTTATTCTCTACAGGGGCTCCCTACTGGAGGTATCACGAGGCCTACCAGTAGACATCACGAATCAGCGCTGAAAGCATAACTTTGATTTTCTCTCTATAAATTTAGATTTATTACTACATATAATATTATCAATCATGACTTATCTATTCGATATCCAGCCAATCTTATTCTACGCTTTTATAATTGAGGTTCTAGACCGGCCATTCTGAAGAATTGGCTTGTAAGAAGGCGCTAGGCGCCTGTCGATGTCGTAGCATGTAAGTGGAACTAATACAAATAAGGCTATTTATGGATTAGTAATGACAGGTTCTGATATGCCTGATTGATGCTTAACTTCATACAGACTAGCACGTAAGTGATTAATTGATCATTCATCTAAGTAGGTGCCTGTACTAATTAGTACATGTATATTGACTGATCGTGCTCCCTCAAGTTCTTTCATCAAGATAATGACGAAAATTGACAATAAATATTTACGACGAGGATTCCTCTTGGTACCGTCGATGGATCGACCATCTATCTGACCATCCTTCCCCACTCACCATGATATCTTTGCATCTCTCTCCCCTCGCTCAGTAACAGTGGAACCTAGCGCAGGTTTTTGAAAGTACAACCAACCACACGTATTCCTGGCCTTTTTAAATGTAAAATGCTATTAAAGTTCTTGGACATCGTCCGTGATTAATAGAATAGAAAGGCGTACAATTATTCTGCAAGTTGAGCCGTTGCCGAAAAATATATGGGAGTGCACGGACCGGACACTGACAGCTGCTTACGAAGAAGGCTAAGATCAAAAGAGACAAAACTGTTCTGATACATACACTCGAAAAAGACTAGCGAGATATAATCAATTAAACTTCAGCGTCTAGATCTCCACTTACCCACTAGTGCTGTACAGGTCTACATTATTCTTATCTTCAATGCCCAACAAGAACGCGGGGAATATTTTGGGCATTAAGTGAAGATTCATAAGTCGAATTCTCAGATCAGAGATAAGTAGGAAAGGGAGGTAAACCAGTGCCAGCAAACAATTTGCCGTGGTAAACCACTTAACTCTCTGCTTTCTGTCTGTCAAAATCCAGATTCCGCGCTAACGGCGGCTGGGAATTGAGGCTTGTTACCTAGTAGATATAATTAGTACGCGTTCGTCATAATAACGTGAAATTGAGTGAGAAACAGACAGTTATAACAAATTCCCTCCCCAAACAACAACCCCCTTGTACATCAATCAAGATAATCAACGCTAGCGTGCTTCATCATATCGTGTGCCTCGGAGTCCAAATTGATATCCAGTGGACCTGAAAATTACTTTTCTCAAGTTTACGGATTGGTGATCGGACTAGAAACTTTACAGGTACGCAGGAGGCCGTCTATCCGTCTGTCCGTCTCCGCAGATCATCCATCATGTGGGCATCAAATCTTATTATACATGTATATCTCATGATTGGAGTAAGTCTTGTATATTGTGCTATCCTTATCTCTATTTACAGCTTACAAGACTTACTCTAATAGAATGATTTAGTATCCGAAGGATCTCATTTAATCAGTGTGTCCATATTCGCCGTGTCGCTCAACTGACAGAGCGCTTCGTATCCGAGGTACAGGGCGACAGGGGTATTCTTTCTCGTGCAATCGGAGATGCCATTCAAGGGTGTATCCATGCTTCTTTACATAATATTCATGGACAGGGGCCCAGGCTTGGTGGCCTCAGGTCACATCACACACTTCTCGCCCAGCGACCTCCATTCTTCCTCACTATGTACACCATCTCCAACTTCAAAATACCTTGGCGCGAGGACCCTGTTTTGAACTTCGGTTAAAAATTCGATGTCACTCCAGAAGGCTGAATTAACAGCTTGGAATAGGTCGGATGGTGGTGTGGTACACCGTCCGGGCCATTCTCCCAAGTAGACTAGAGTCTGGGTAGCCGAGGCACATGCCCCACTTGAGACAAGAGAAAGCTGGTTCGAATCCAGCAAGACCCTCACACCACATTTCTCGCCTGGTCATGTATGTGACGATGTCGAAGGCACATAGGACAGACGTGGGTAGCTGAAATGCGTTCCTACGGCACACATATACGGTTGAGGGTAGGAAGGGCTGTAAGGCACCTGACTTCGAGTTGTGTCTTCGAATGATGTTCGGGTGTGAGCGCCCCTCATGTCATGTTGAGACATCGCTCCATGTATCGCACCAGGGTCATTCGTGTCATAGCCCGAAGCCTGCATACATGGGAATGATTAAAAAAACAGCTTGGAATACAGTTATGATCAACATGAACCATTGATTTTCTGCTCAGCACTGCGAGCGGCCTCAAACCGGCATTTCAAAACTTCATTCTGACGCTATGGTAGTCTTTGATTTCGGTAACTACGCGCATTCGATGACTACCGTCTAGATCCTCACTCGAAAACAAAACTTCGATCTTCCGTCAATCTCTGAGGTGAGTCGTGGTAAGACATTCCAGCACCTTTCAAGAGTTAGTTGAAACGCTCTACAAGATGGATCTCCCCGAGGCTTCGACAACTCCAGGTCGTTACTCAAACCGACTAAATCGAGTGATTAAATAATTCGGATCAGATTAGTATTGCAAAATTGAAAACTTCCAATCTCGCTAACTTACCAGCACAAAATATTACGAATACAGTGTTTAGAAAGACACCTCAATTTCACCCCAGACAATCGGTACAGAGTCTTCTGGACTGATAAAATGTACATCAGCGACGGCCCAGCCAAAAAATACATATAGCCAGAAAGATTACTCTGAGCGCACTTTATGGTCAATAATTAACGCCTGTCACCTACATCAGGGCCCCCACCAAAAATCTACCACCGTAGACACCCCATGACTTCAACCAACTTTTATGTCCACAATATTGCTACGGCAAAGCTAAATTTAACATATTCAGGATTTTAAGATCTTCTAGATTCATCTATATTATTTTAATATTCACCAGCCACAATTTAAGCCCTCTGGATGGTCGTAATAATCACAGACTTCGAAATAGAGTTCATTTAGACCCTCCTACGTTTCCTGGTCATACTAGCCTCGACCTATGCCTCCAGTGTCTCAATTTTTTGTCGAGCTATAGCTAAATGGTCATCCTGTTCATCAAAGACTCTTTAAATCTTGCGGAAGAGCGGGCGCTGAGTGTTTTGACCGTCAGTATCCATGCTTAATAATCTTATTTGACTACGGAGATCATCACTTAACATTTGGAGTTGAAAAGGCACTTTAGTGCCATAAACATTATTCTATCATTATATTTGACATTAGAGAATTAATTGTTAGTCTTTCCAGTCACACCGACAGGAACTAGCGAGTTTTGGGTAGGAAGAGCCTACTGACTGGCTTATCAATACTACAAGCCACATACTCATGCATTTCCACCCACCGGTGATGTTTTTGTTTGTTAAAGCTGTCTAGAGTTCTTTGCTGTGTTATTATACAAAGTTCCATCTACCTACAGCCGTACCGGTATCCCATTCGTCGGATTTTCCAAGCTCTATTTTGTATGCGATTTTCACGGGGCTAAAGACCGACTGATCAGGACATAAGAGAAATACCGCTGCAAGAAAAGTACTATCCCCCGCAAGCATAGTTTGAAAACTGTAAATTTTCCAACAGAGGGAGATGGATTTTGCTAGGCGACATTGCAGGGGCTTGCAGAAATAGCATTTAAGTAGCTAGGAGAAAGTGTTGTATGCTCCTGAGTGCTGATATCGTGGTAATATTCACAAGACTTTTAGTTTTTAGCGGGGAGCAGGTAGGCTATTCGACGCCTAACGCCACAGCTCTCCTCGCCCGACCTTGCCACAAATGAGGTATTTACCGCACAAGCAGTCAAAGTTTTGTAAACATTATTTCTCCTTTAATAAGTAAAAGTATTCGGGGCTTTTGCTCATCTTTATTTTTTCTGCATTCCAGCCCGACAAATCCATCTTTTTAGCTTTGGGGAGGTTTGAAGTTTTCAAACTATGCTTGCGGGAGATAGTAGATTTATTTTGTTCTACAAGTAGATCTACATAGATCATGTTGTCTAACGACTTCCATGACGATTCTGGATGAGTTATCTCCTCTACCAAGAGTCTTTTGGTACGGTAGAGGGTCTAAGACCCTTTTCAATCACTCGACGGCTTAAGAGTCCGAAGCCTTGCCGTTTTCTACAGCTCAAAACTTGTAGGTTTCATTTTGTATTAGATCTTCCGGAAACGGCTGCTTTTGAACATATTTACCTGGAAATATTGCATGTGGGGATAGGGTCACAAGACACACTTGATGACGGACGCTCAACCACGCAATCCAGGCTGTTTCTCCCGAATAAAATTACACTCAGATGACCTGTAGACCTGACAGTTTGATCCTGTAACTTGTAAAACGGTTGTCTTATCTATGTAATAGCGATTACAAGGAAAATAGCCATGATCTTGGGTATGGCGAGTTGTTCAAATCATTGCTTTATTACAAGTGTTGAAGTCCTATTGGGACGCTGAAAATCAACTTCTCGGCTTCTCTTGACGCTAGTTAACTGGTTTCTTCAAATCAAAGACCGAATCCAGGTATTTTAATTTTGCTGGGAGTCGCCCTAAACCGCACAGTCATATCCTTGAATTGTCGGTCGATTGGAGGTAGGTATATGCTGGCCCGGAGTCAAATGCATTCGATCAAATGAGTCTCCTGAGCTGAAGATTAAGTTGAAGATTAAGTTGAGGAGAACCTCTAAAATTTGAAAAAGCTAGATTAATGGCCCAATGATCCTCAGTACGACTTTGAAGCGTTGCTTGTCGTACGCCTCCTTTTGGAACAGCTTTTTAAGGCTAATTCCTTTCTCGATCGCCACGAGGATATGTAGATGTTGATTTTTTTTTGTATACCGAATCATCTTGATCGAATAATTATTCCTACAAAATTTGGGAGCGATTGGGAAAAAATTGATAGGTTTAGAAAAGTTTAATGTCATGAGGTTTCTACTTTGGTGGGGGGCTCAAATGTACAGGACTATTGGGGTATTGAAAATAATCTTGCACGAAAATCTTGTTCATAAACACACATATTTGAGGCGTGTGAATATACACGAGTTTCTCGTAAAAACTATTTTCAATACCCCAGTAGCCCTGTACTCTTCTACTAGGGTTGGTTTTCACCTTACACTAAAACCTCGCTTATGAATATTTTCCCTTTTAGTCCTGCTCGATCCTTGCTAGCCTTCAGACTAATACAGTATTGGCCTGGACTATCAAGTGTTTAGCTTCAATGCCCCCTCACCATGACACCTCACCTTATGGCTGGCTGTTGCCTACAACAGCATCAATAATATCATCATCACCATCACCATCCACATTATTATCAATAACAAACTATATGTGAATATCTTTTAAATTTAAGCTTTCGACGACTGAATCATAACGATTAAACAGAGACTTACGCCTTCAGGTCAAGAGGTGAAATCGCTTGTGTCGCGGAAAGGATAGAAGATGAGGAAGAATCTCTGCTGGGTGTTTTTGCAAAGTTTCATGGGGACAGCAAGGTCCCTGTCTCTTTTAAGAGGAATGAGGTCTATTACCTCGGATTTATATTCCTAGAGAATAATACGGCTGATACATGGAATGGTGGAAATGCGATCATGGGTATCTGTGATGTTGGAAAATGTTCCTTCACACTGCGCTGCGAGAACAATTCACGAGTTTCGATGGAAGTTCATCACTCCGATTAAATAGTCACCTGATTCCTCTGACCCCAACCCGATTGAAGGCGTGTGGGATAGTGTGAAATATTGAATACAGTACCATTATCAGAGGTTGGATGGGAGAAGGCAGTGATCCTACAATGAACTTTGAAGGGTAGTGAATGATGCATGGAATGACGCCACCAAGCCAGACAAGCTGGAGAAGCTTATCGAAAGCATGTCCAAGAGATATGAGGCGTTCATACTTACTCAAGGCGGACCTGTAAAATATTAAATCTGCTGTTCGTAAATCTAACAATGATTTAATTCAAAAAAAGTTACCAGATTGAGTTAAGCTTGAACTAGCTCCAATGGCTAAAACCTCGCGTAGGGCAAAACACCACACAAATAAACCCTGTTGGAGTCTCTGAAAACCTTATTTCAAAAAAGATACTACCTAATTAGACTTAAAGAATCCCCTTTCGCCCCACAAATTGGATCGATTGGCTAAAATCTACCCTAGTAGTAGGGTACAAGTACAAATAAGATCTTCCTTGTCATATGTATCTATTTTGACATGATACGACGTTCCTCCTACGCCAAGACTCCTCTCGGAAAAATGCATCCGATATTGATCGGATAATCCTCACTAATGGCTACATGGACTTCAACAGGCAGACATGAAGTTACATTTACATGTATTCAGAAAAGAAAGAATGAAACATGAGAAGTGTCTAGAATCATTAAAGACGGTAGATAGCAAAATTAATTTGAAGGACCCATTTGGGTCGGTCAGATGTGAACAAACAGGTTGAGCGCCCTCGAAGCGAAAACATGAGCTGAGATGGCAACGATATGTATAATATTGAATTTGATTTCATTGTCCTGATTTGGCGCCTTTAATGGCCCACGCAGGTGTCTATCAAACTCTCTTATTTACATAGGAGGAAACCATTCGGTGAAAACCCCCTAACCTATCTGGTAGAATTCTGCGATTTTTGTGCTTACCTATAGGAAGTGCGCTCATACTGTTTCGCGCAGTGTAGATGTCCTTCACGTCAAACACCTTCTTTCTGTCCTCTCTAACACCCGCCTCTCCACTTCTCCGGTCAGACGGAACTGTTCTAACCATCCCTGGTCTAGGATCGATGCACTGCGTTAATCTTCCAAGGTCTTCCGGGTTGTTTGTCATGGCTTCGAATGATCGGTTCTTGGCTTTCCTCCACACCTCGGCCCTTCCTTTAGCACGTCGTGAGCAGGCCATCACGACGTGCATGGTGTTTTCCGAAGGTTATCCGCACCGGCAGCTTGGTTCGTTAACTTCAGGGACGTTTCTTCGGTATGGATAAGACGCGAACCCAATGTGTTCACTTCTTATCTGGATTGCAACGCTGCTATGAGACCTTTTTAGGTGGGTATGTATAATATTGCCAATAAACATACAGTAATTATTGAATACTCCAAAATACCTCGCTGTGAAGGAAGTTTGACCACGATTTCATCGTGTTACTAGCCTCACTAAGTTTGATTATTAAGCTGTCAACCTATACCTGAAGATAAGGAGCTAGTATCACGCCGCATGACGTAGGATATGAAGATCACTCACGTTGAAACACTCTTCCAGACGATCTTATCTTGAATTAAGGTTCTGTCTAAAGTTAATCTTATCATTACACACACACACACAGATGTATCTGAATATTTATTTTGTCAGAGTAGCATATGGACAACGTGGGGGTGGACAGGGTGGTAGACAAGCTAAGTGATGCCATACTACATAATATAAGAGATAAATGCATTACCACACGGCCAAAAGGCCAGACCAGAATCATAGAACGCTATGATCAGCTATTTCCATATCTATATTATACAAGAAAGGCAATCCTGACATATATATATTAGAAATAAGTCGTCTCCTATCACTGTATGACTGGATAGTAGATGAATTATGCACAAGGAAAAGAGGCTGAATAGAATTGGAATAACTTTAACTGCTTTCAAAAACTACATGCTGATGGACTGGGGAACTACTTGTGTCTTGCTACATGGCTAGTCCACCTTGCTTTCACCCTGACTCGATATGTAACACAATATCATTCATCGTGACTAGCACAAGCGACGTGACTCATAAGTCGGTCTTGATTAGCTTGGCATATCCTGTCGTTCTTTGGATGAACCCTATAATTTAACAATATATATATATATATTCAATAATTGATGGCTAAAATATTCCTGAAACAAGTCGAAAGTTTCCTCGGGATTGAGTCCAACTCGAATTTTGGATGTATCAAAGCGAAACAAGATAAGCCAAACCAGTCTTATTATTACCAAAAATGAGCCATCTACATCCTTCAAGCGAATCTCAGACAACACAATGTGTGGATAATACCTGTAAAGAGCAACTGAATGAAGCTATAGTTGAAGACCCTACTTCCTTCTAGATGGGCTTAGACATGACTCACATACAGATGAAATAATGAAACATGAGACCAAGCCCATCAAAACCTTACTGCCGTGTGATCCAAAGTAGGCCTCTATAAACTTCTTCCGTGGGGTTACACTGAGGGTCAACGCCAACCTCATCAACCGAAAAAGTTATTTACGGTAATCTGATAGACGTTATAAATATGATAAATCAGAAAGAGATCTAAGAGCATCAAAGCCTGTTTGACTGCTTTTTTTGTGCAAGAATATGCACGATATAAACATATTAAATATTTTCTACTGTTTACTGACCATAACATGAGATGACCCAGGTGGAATTTATAAGAGTTGATCCAGTGAAACCATAGTGTACACATCTTTATTTACCCTCTGTATTGGATTGAGTGTATACTACAGTGTAATGATCACGTAGAATAGTCAGAATGGGAAGTAATGAGGCTGAAGTAATGAGGCTGAAGTAATGAGGCTGAAGTAATGAGGCTGAAGTAATGAGGCTGAAGTAATGAGGCTGAAGTAATGAGGTCAATTTTCACTCCGGAGAAAAGGGTGAATTCTCCAGGAGGGAAAACTACATCTACACGTACTTCACGTGACTACCCAGCTAGACTTCCTCCACTTCTTGGGCGACATGAACTGTTCTTCAACACTCTGAGCTATTAATGAGTGGTCTCGAAAAAAAGATCCGAGTGTATTTACTACAAAGAGAAGGGAACTTCCAGAGACGAAACTCTCATGTGAAGGAACTTATCTGAAACCAAAATATCGTTGGTAACAGACATAATTCGACAACGCTCGTGATATCTACGCAGCCCTCGAGTCTTTGCGAAGAGCAGTGGATAAGAACGTTCAAAGGCCTCTATCAATAGACTTCGGATGGAGCCGTACAATAATGATAACCTGCCAACTCATATTTCTTGAGTCATTTGGCATTTGCAACTGCAGGGCACAGAATACCTTACATATATAGCACTACTGACAAATGTGTCCAAAAGTGTAGAAGAAATACATTTTTACGAGATGACAGACAATAACTACTCCTAGCTGCCGTCCACAGGATCTCTGAATGGCTAATTTTTGACAGATGAGTTACGACCTCGTATATACCAGTACACGTAGAGCGGATCAAGCGGAATATCTGGCAGATGAAAAATATTATGTTACTGACGAGCTCTTCCTCTCGCCACGACTGGATTCGAGACATGCTTGGCAATAGATACATGTAAACATGTACTTGTTCCAGTCCACCTCACCAAATCGAGGTCCTTCGCTAAGAATCATAATTACTCATCAACAATGGTTAAATTTGATATTCTGAATCCCATGGCTAAAATATGAGAGCTTTTTCTACTTCTGGTGCTAATTTCATTTCTTTCTCTGTGGAATTTAACGTCTACTGAGCCTGTATTCCAGCTTTTCGTTCAATGGCAGTCCCATTGTTTTGACATCGCTCATTCGGGGTAAATTTCACACGATATCTCGTACAGATAAAATTTGACCTATTTTGTTGATAGCTTCGTCGTTTCGATCCAGTTTAATGTCGTATTGCTCTTGCATTCGCCACGTCAATAACCTGAGCTGGTTTAGCGAACAGCATCTGGGTAGATCGGGGGAGATTTCTCGACAATACAGTAGCTCCAGCCAATAGAATATAGTAATTTGAACTCTATAGTGTATTTCCTACATTATCTAAGAACTTTTGGGCTTGAGAGGAGTTTACTAGACGGCGCGATGCTTGGAGTTTTCAAGCTTGGTAGCTTAAGATAAAAATAACCGTTTTAACCATTCAAACCCAATCTAGTTTGAGGTCAAGCCTTTACCTGAGGTTGTAAACAACCACTTATGCACTCCTTGGGCTGGATGCCGCGTGGATTTTTTACTTTTGCCCTTGTAGATGACTCGGCACGGAGGGGTTTGCACGGTAGCTGAGATATTCTCGATAATCATTATCTATTCATGATCCTCCGGAGTCATAAGACAAGCCTTCTATTTCTACGAGCCAGTGAGCACCTGTATGTTGCTATATACTTCTAGTGCTCATCCAAATTCTAGAAATCTTCGTCATGTGTCACCCGCGCTCAAAAATCTCTACGGCACTCTTCGATTGTGCCATAATTACATGCTGCAGTTCTTAAGCTGTCAATCGATTGACTGACGATAAGCTCGTAGAATATCCAAAGTTGTCCGAGAGGTTTGGAGTCGCCGCTTACTTGGGGGGAATCAGGTAGCCATCTCTCGTGCGGGCAGATGAGGAGATTGAACGCGTAGATAATCAATGTGAATCCAGTAAACGAGATAATTGACTTGCTCGGGAGTTAAAACCCACGTATTTGAGTGAGCTATCGTGGGTGAATGTCGTCTTCCTGAAAGGGACGTTGGAACAACTTATGCATCGGAAATTGAAAACACCAGATTTGAAGATAACTAATAGCGGCATTCTTTTTTTTAAATCAATCTTGTGTATGCCGTCTGAAGCTATGTCACGAATAATTACGGAAGGTGAGTTTTTTCATAGAATGACTCATTTTGACGTTTTTGTAACACTCATATTCAGATTTCATTTGCAGATACCACTACGAGGATAACGTCTTGCGACATGTAACCTCTTCCGTGAATACCCATCACAGGGAAAATTGGGAAAACCCCGTGATTGTCTGAGTATGCATTCGCCAAGCTATGAGAAGAACACCACCGCGAGTGAGTGTGGTAAACGGGGCTTACTGGATTCGAATCAGCTTTCTTCTTGTGACGGCTTGTAAGCCTTCAATAGCCCTGTAGCCTACGATGGTTATCGCAGTCTGTCGATTGATCGGGATTCATCACCACGTGACTCTTATTTTATGACATGGCTCACCCTTGTTAACCTTCTAGGGCATATCTCTAATTGCACGCCCCGGAATCACTATATGAACGGGCTTGGAAATAACTAGAATGTTCTAGACATCAACGACCAGCGACGACGAACATTCTAGAAAGTATGTATCAAGTATATAACTAGCCTATAGATCCTATGTAAATAGACAGAGAAAATTATAAACTACCTTTGCTTATATGATTGCCCACGCATCAATACTCGAACCGTGACATATAATTTTCTCTCTCTCTTTTCAGTTCAGTCAGCAGTTCAGTCAGCAGTTCAGTCAGCAGTCCAGTCAGCACGAAGTCGAGTCACCTTTGTTGGAAGAATGAAGTGGTCATCTGGCGATTTTCAATCGATAGATAGGGAAGGAATTTTTTTCCGGGCAAGATGGAAATCAGAAGATGAGCTAGCAGAGCTCCGGAATGCGGGATGTTGCTTTAGATGTGAGAGGCGGGGATGTATGTCTCGGATGTGTCCTCTGCTTCCAGCAATTAATCCACGAAAGATTTATAAAAATTTGTCCACCAACCCGATAGTATACAAAGATCCATGGGACGATGGCCTTGGTCCTATTGATCCGGAGGTATATGAAATAGAACCATCTGGCGATGGTCTGGGCCCAATTAATCCGAGGGTGTATGAGGAAGACCCATATGGTGATGGCCTCGGTCCTATTGATCCGAAAGTGTATGAGGGTCATGAGCCTCGTAGATGTCATAGTCTAATCAATTCGAATGATGGAAATCAGTGGCCAGCTGT
>JAKRRZ010000674.1:0-17423 GCA_022627015.2 Podosphaera aphanis | reverse complement strand
TGGAACCGGAGTTTATCCGGCTCCGAATAGGCGTTATACCTATCTTGGAAAAGCCTCGACCCTGCTTAGTAAAGCCTCGCAAGTGACGCGACGCGTTATGTTTATATTAAGCCAAAACCCTTCGTAGACACGTCTTTTCCCCCCTAGATAGAAAATAAATTCATTTTTAACGTACGATTGCGAGAAGCTGGCGTACTGTTCTCTTACAAGTGGTATCTGCAAATGAAATCTGAGTATGAGTGTTCCAGAACGTCAAAATGAGTCATTCTTTGAGAAACACACCTTCCGTAATCATACGTGTCATAGCTTCAGACTGCATACACAAGAATGATTTAAAAAAAAAATTGGTTAAAGAGATACCCAATTTATAGGTTGATCTGACTTTTTTTAAAACTAGTGGGATGAATCTTAAAATCGACAAAATGAATCTCATAGCAGCCATTAGGTAATTTGGTTACTTCTTTTGGTTCCAATTGTCAATGAACTCGCGAGCAAGCTCTTTGTCAACGTCGGAGACAGTGTTTTTTTCAACAAGACAACGTTCCGAAATAATTCTTCTGGGCCAGAAAGATTTGACTAGTTATCAAAGATATAACTAACACGGATTGAAATTCTTAATTAACCAATTTGGATTTAATTGCACCTCTGGTGCCCGTTCAAAAGCCGACCTGGAGAGTACCCTAAACCACCCAAAAGCATGCAATTTAATGGAAATAAGTAGTGTTGCATAGAAAAATATTCGTGAATATTTATACTGATCGTTAATTGAAAGTTTACCACCAAAAGTTCATGCTGTAAGAAGGTCATAAAAGATACTCAAATAACACATTCAAAACTGTGCAATAGAGTGTCAATGCCATGACCGTCCCAAATGGTACAAATAATCGTTATTTTCTCTCAGGGAGAGTGACAAGCGTTCCGTGGGGCACAAATAGGTGAGTTTTAGAGTGGAGTCAATGGTCTTCCTAATGAAGAGATGAATGGGGAATATAAACGACGATGCAAAGGTCCTCCGAAGAGGAGTGTAAGTTAAGTAAAGAGTAGGTAGTATTCAGAAGACGTTACGTGAAGAACAAATCTCCCTCTCTCTGAATCTATATATACATGGAGCTCCGTAGTGTACAACCTCCACATGGCCTCTTCTAACCCGAAACAACTTCGTAGCTCATTGCTCATTGCTCCTTGCCTGACGTTTCATCTTAGCGCCAAACCTTTCAATCCATGAAATTTTCGTGCAAAAAAGATATCACGAGTATGTAAAAATGCTTAATAATTCATGTGAATCAAGAAGCAAGGATTTTGAAGTAGTTGTTGACTTACAGTAAGATTTATCCATCATTTACTTGTGCGTTTCGTCGGGTGGCACCATACGATTTTTGATCGGTGGTCCACTATCGTGTGAAATACGTTCATAGTTAATCTCAGTACTTGGCCGCGTCCATCGGGACCGAGATTTGCAAGTTCTTCGGACGCGAAAGTCCAATCATCGTCGGTAGACTCGGATGCCTGCATTCATGAGGCGAGTCCTACCCGCGCTCAGATGACTTGGTCATTGACTGGGAGGGTCTTCTGTATCAATGCCATCCCTTGGGACGTCTCGAGAGATGGGTGACATTGATACCGAACCGCGCAGCATTGCGGCCACGGCTCGTTCTTCCATCCTCTCTTGCCTCATTCTCGGAATCCAAGTACCTGGGGTTTCTATCAGGCTGCGGAATGGGGTTTGTCACATCCGGCCCAGATTGTTCCAAAGTCCAACCTGCATCACTTGAACTTGCCATAGATGTCCTTCCCTCCCCGCTACCAACTGTCCGCGAGGCAGCCGGAAAGACGTTGACCGACCTCAAATCTGCTACATGTCGTGATCATATGTGGTAATTACATTCGGTCTCGTCTCGTCTGATGGTCTTCAGGACCTACCTAAAATCCAGCTGGTCGTTCGGTATTTCTCGTCTACTCCATGTAGTCGGCTGCAAATAAAAAGACGCTAAAAGTAGTCTTGCGCTCTCGGTAATGTTGTGCTTGCGCCTCTGTAACCCATAATCGGCGGGTTTCGTCTACCCCTCTCCTATTATGAGGGGGTGCAGCAAAATGCGACAACTTGTTACAGGCTACAGTGGTACAAGGATAAGTTAACTAACTGGTCATTTACAGGGGTTTTTTTGCCGATCACTGTCCATATTAGGTAGTTTTCAGTGATAATCTTGTCTAAGCGAGGCCTAATCAGGTAAAGCTTCAAACACTATTCCAGAAAAACTCAAAAATAACGTGAGAGAATTCGTGTCCGACAGAAGTTAACTGCCCTGTCGTTCTCCGCTTAGCTTCGCACTAAGCCAAAAAATCACATTCATACGTCAGTCATGTTTTGAATTCATATTGTAATTTCCTGCAGTAACACAAATTTTTTCTAGTATGGGATGGGACCACCGTTTGCGCCAATGACTTCCTCACATCTTCTCGACATGCTTTCCATTAGACGAGAAAGCTTTTCCACCGTCGTGCTATGGTGCCATGCCTCTAGCACAATGGAGCGAGCCTCCTCCCTGTTCCGCTGCCTCCTCTGCTCAAACTCCGGATACCGTTCCTGTAGATAGTATTTCATCATACTCCATACATTCTCGATCGGGTTTAAATCAGGAGAATTAGCAGGCCAAGGAATAGATTCGACTCCATTGGCGTAGAGGTATTCCCTGGCAGGACGTCCTTTCTGTACAGCCGCCTTGTCGTGCATAAAGTAGACTTGGTGACCTATCTCTTCGGACTTCGCCCTAGTCCAATCTACTACCAACGGGAGAATACGTAAAGCGTATTTTTCGGAGGTCATATTTCCCCAATCCCTCTCCCAAATGATACATGGGCCCCGCTCGACTCCTGCAAAACTCCCCCATAACATCCGAGAGTTGTTCTTTTTGTATCGGTCTACGACACAAGTATCATCAAATTCCTGGCCTCTCTTTTAATGTAGTTAGAAATTTGCATACCTTGGACAATAGATTGGTCCATACTCAGTTTCCTGGTAACATGACCAGACATTATTCGATCGTCATTGATCCAAGTTTGATCACTCCAACGAACCTGGGACCATTCTTGACGCCAACTTAGGTGCTGCTCTGCCCAAAAAAGTCGTACCAAGCGATGGTTTTCGGTTAGGGGGGATATCTCCTGGGTAGACGTCTTTCGTATCCTGACTTGCGCAACGCATTCCGGATCGCAAATTCCTCAACACCCCACTGACGAAAGTGGAGTGCTAGTTTGAGAAACCACATTTGTCGTGTTTCTCGACAAGAACAAACAAAGGCTTCCAATTTATCAACCTGAGCTGAGCTCAAGGAAGGTGGCCGTCCTGATCTAAGTTGAGGGGAGACGCGGCTAGATCGAACTGCTCCCTGAGCTTGTGTGATGGTTACTCTAGACTGATCTGCTATTTCCCTGTTCGAGATTCCTGCTCTTGAAGGTGCGAGTATCCAAGTCACGTTAATTTATTAGATTATCCATATCGTTGCTGTAGCTTTATACCCACCTGTATTCTTTGATCTTGTGAACGGAAGGGCGCGCGTCTGCGGACTGTTGGGGAGATTATATTATCCATCCTGTCATGATATTCGTAAGTAATGAAAAAAGCAAGCAAACAAACATTAGAATTACTAAGATGAGTAAATTACAAATGATTTTTTTGTGTAAAGTATGCTGATCGAGTAAGAATTTGGAGTTATTCTTAACGCTCAGAAACAATGATAATGATGTCGGAAAACGGTTTTGAGGGAGAGGCGGAAAGAAGCGAACAGATAGGGCACAGTTGGAAAGATGGGACTGGCCAAAGAGATTATGTAAGAGGACTGGGTTACCATGCTAAAAGAATTTCACCGTGGCTTTACCGCCTACTCATTTTGGCAAAAGCTACCCCTATCGTATAACCCCTGTCGATAATCCGGTTTGCTAACTTAACCTTGCCCCCCTGTATGTCTCATAATCTTAACAAATAAGGGGATGAATAAACATCCAGGGAATACCCCTGTATAGAGAAAGGCCCTAAAGTGTATTGCTTAAACAGTGGGTATATAGTTCAATTGTCTCCTAGCTATTCTAGATTCTCTGTATATAGAAAATAGACAGCATTTTGACCATCATCCTTTGTTATATCGTTTTTGGTGTTTTTCCTATCACACAACTCGGCAAAATGCAACACTTTCTAGACCAATATTTCATATATTTCACCAACTTCATCAACTTATTGCTCAACAACGCCATGATGGTTTCGCCTCCTAAGTACAATTTACAGAGAGCTCTTGATCGAATTTCAGATGGTACCTTTCGTTCTGCTCGTCATGCTGCGAAAGCTATCGGAAATATCCATCATTCTACTAACACTTTGAACATCAAAGGAGGGCCTAATCTAATGATTAATCTTTGACTCACAACTACACAATTAGAGAATAATTTTATAGATTTGGCACTGATAAATACACAGAGGGTTAAATTCTCGAATAATTACCCACTCTTACCCACTCTAAGTTTACGACACAGCTCTAGCATCACCAAACAATAACGCTTGTTGTATCCCTCCCTCTCCGATCTTTCCTGTAATCCCTTATTCTTTTTGTTTTTAAGGCTCTTCACAATTCTTTTGTAGCGATTTTCGAAGACTTTTAGTCGAGATTCCATAGCGGCTTCTTCTTCCTTGATATCGTCTTTGCTACGTTGCATAGTTCGAAGTCGAGCGTCTCCGGCGTATATTACTCCATAAGCTTGTACCACTCTGGTACCGGACATGCGAGCCTTCTTCGTCGTTTCTTTTGCCATCTTATCATAGAGCTCTTTGACTGCAAGCTTTCCGTCGAGCATCAATGCCATCGAGGCTTTATCGCGTTTATACAGAGTTCGAGTGACAGAGGGAGTAATCGGTGTGTCCTCCGTAACGTGATCCAGCAGTCGAGTTTCTACGTACCTTGAATACCTCAGCGACGTTACCAGTAGGTGTAATGCACTCCTTCCAATTGATCTCTCTAGGAGGCGGTGTACAAGGCCGTTCTGGGTGTGAGAATTCATTCATTTTATTGAGTACAACCCCCGGTTCGCACGGTACCAAGCCAGCGTGCTTGAAGGCAAAAGTTATAGTTCTTTTTTTAAACGATAAATTTCTAGTACGTTGTAGAACTCTAAAAATGTCTTCCTTGTAAAATTGAAGCTCACCAATGCGAATTTCATCGTCTAAGAGCTCTTGATGATAATGCTTATACTGCTGAAATATGCCTATGTCAAGAGGCAGTAAGAGATGCGTTGAGTGGGGTGGTAAAAGGAAGGGGAATACTTTATGGGCATCACAGTAATTGATGAACTCAAATGTAAGATGACTGCCATGCCCATCCATTATCAAGAGTCTATTCTCTTCTGGATTTTTGGGACGCGTAAATCTTTCCCAGTGCATGAACCATCTATAAGAAAGGTAATCATTGGTGTATTCCGATTCGCTTTGTGCAAAAAGCACAGCGTCATTGAGATCATTGTCGAAATGTTTCTCAAGATAATGCGCTCCCCGAAAAACAGTCATGGAATCGACAGTTATCCCATCGGCAGAGACTGATTCCATGCAAGTAACATATTCTCTGTTTTCAGAGTCGGCGAGGTAAACCTGCTTTTGCTCAGCCTATATCAGTACAAGCTGACTGACAAGGCAACCGATACGGAAGCCAATCTCGGCAAAATTCCAAATGTTTTTTTTTGATTTTATTTTCATTGCATACGGGCTCAAAACGCTGGAAGTGCTCAACTATTTCAGCTTTCTCAGCAGCCGCCCGACGTGCAGCACCCATCGATCGACTCTTTTTTAAATCGATACTTTGGAGTCTTTCTGATAAAGCGCGTAACCCAATCACGTGAGACTTTTTTGGAGGAGCCCGCATAACGAAGAAATGAATTGGAAGCGAGGCGTAAGTGCTTGTACTTAGCATAACTACCGAGAGTGATACACCACTCACAGTAGATGTTTTTACTTAGCATAAACACTAAGGGTCAGATCAGACTACCTTTGGGGCGCAATCTCTTGCTCTAAATTAAGTGCCTCGCTATGCCCTCCTGACGTTCCTGTGCGTCGTTTGAGATTGCGAGTAATGGTAGAATGATGGATATTTCCGATAGCTTTCGCAGCGTGACGAGCAGAACGAAAGGTACCATCTGAAATTCCTTCAAGAGCTCTCTTCTTTCAATTGTACTCAGAAGGCGAAACTATTGTGGCGTGGTTGAGCAATAAGTTGATGAAGTTGGCGAAATCTGTGAAATCTGTGAAATATTGGTTTGGACAGCGTTGCATTTTGCCGAGTTGTCGCATTTTGCTGCGCCCCCCTCTTAACAGGAGAGGGGTAGACGATACCCGCCGATTAGGGGCACCGTTACCAAATCCCCAAATACATGTAATGAGGCAGCCAACTCAGAAAAGCACTACACATTGCTATCGAAGCATTCAGGACTAACTAAGCCGTACCATGCTCAAATACGAGTTTTTGGAAGGAATCTACAGGTAGACACGGGTTGTAAATGTGCGAACGGGTCACAGGTCTGTTACTTCGCTCAAACAAGATAATACATGTACTTTAGTAATGCTTTGTCACCCGAGAATTGAGTTAAATTTTTCTTGGCCCAGACCCCACGGCGAACCGACGGCCACGGGTAACGTCTTACTCTCCTGCCGTGCTACACGCGTCGCTATCGACTGTCTAACATAACTTCAACCTACTTTTGCCACTACGACCACCTTTTAGTACGTGCCGTTTCAGAATCCTTAATAATCGATTAAGACGCTGCCATATTTCATTTCCCACGTACATCTGTCGATTTCTCCCACCTCGCACATCCAACGATATTCAAAGCGATCGATTTTCGACCACGGGGCCCAGCGGAGACCCAGTTGTCGAACTGGGAGACAAGTACTCTGGCTCATCAACCTTACGCATCCATTTTGCCGCGACCTGGCGCCCTTCTGATTCTGAACTGATTATCCCGAGACCACGATGAAAGGTCCGGCCGTTGACGAGCTGGTCTATGACTTCATATTCCCCAAGCCCAAGGCGACGGATCCGCCGAACTTCCAGGCATTTTTACAACGTCAGCTCGTTCCGGAAGTACGGTATGAGACGCAGGCCTTCTACGGACACCTCTCGAGTCAAGAGGCCAAATATCCGGGTCTCGATTATTCATATCAACCGCATAGAGTTCGCCTCTCTCGCTATCCATGGCACCGACGCCTGTTCCGAGCATTCGATAGTCTTGGACTGACGCATTTTGAGATTACGAGTCTAACAAAATGGGAGGGAACGCGTTGGGCGAAAGAGCGATATGAACAAGCGCAAGGAATAGTGATTCAAGACACTAGTTGTGAAAGTATATGAAGAGTCAGCTGCAAAGTGGGATCAGACTGGCGAGGAAGGCATGCAAGCGTCTAAATGCCTGCTGAGATAGAAGGATTGAGAGCGTTTTTTTGTTTTTTTTTATTACAGCGTATTCAGCCTCTAAGTTATGACACCTAATGCAAAAAAATGAGGAAAGACTGATTTTCCCATAAATCCACCCAGTTTAAGGTCCAACTACTCGTAACTTGTATCAGATCCGTCTCTGCACGTCTCCCAAATCCAAAGAACAACAGTCCAAAACAGAAACTCTAATTTAAGTTGTTTTTAATTTATTTATATTTTCTAAAGGAAGCAGTAATAGCAGTATGGATGGCATGAAAAGCTATACGTGAAGTCCTTTTCCCTTATCGGAAGCTTTGCATCAGAGATACATGTGGCTGATTCACGGAATATGAAGATGACTGACAATCCTTCGGACGCCTTTTTCCGCTCCGTGGTAGAACTGGCGCAGGTAACGAAGGTGGCCATCGCTAGAATCATCCTCGGGGCTCCAATCCCGGCCACTTTATCTGTTAAAACATATTGATAGTCGTTTCAAAGCAGGTTGGAAATGTAAGAGAAGAAAATTTTGACGGGAGAGCCTCACGTAACTTTCTACAAAGTAGTTGATAGATCTGTTTAACATGATATAATATCGGCGATTGAGCAAGATATTATCAACAGACATAATAAATTATAATTCAGTCTTCACGAATGAATAGATGAGTGTAAGGAGAATGTATATATATAATTGAGATGGGCTTTTGAATCAGCTTCCAATCTCACACTCTTTATCCGACACTATAGATCCCAAAGGAAAACCTCATCCTCTTATGGTCAGGTAATATACATAATTTTGTCCATATATATCTTAGGCATATCAGACCTACGCATTACATGCCGAAAGCATAATGCTCCAGCATAATCTTATTCATCCGGTCAATGCCTTGATGCTTAACTGCATTGCATGTTTCGTCATCATACCTTTGTCAGTGGCGGGTAGACAATATTAGTAAAGGTAACTTTTAACAAGATCAGTCGTTTTTTCTCAAGGATCTAGACTCTAAGCATCAGAATAAGGATTGAACTAATTCCAACACACTCCTTCTCACTTTGCACCGAAGATACAGGTGCACCAGTGGTTTTAATCTTGATTTTGGTAGAAGCTTGGTACATATATCAGCCAGGCTTTTGTCCGCGGGAACATGGCATAAGGTAAGTGTCAACGTCAACCTTTTCTCTTGTGAAGCGGTATGCGTTATTGATGCGTTGAGTAGCATCATTTACTTGGATTTTGAGCTAGGTCAATGACACGGTTATTATCAGTGGGTAAGATAGTAGAGAATTAGCCTAGACACTATTTCCAACAGCACCGTATCGCCCAATGCCTAAGTAATGAATTAAAGTCGGAAGAACAACTTCGTCCGTCGATGGGCGATGCGCACATCAGTCACCCGGCCCAAGCACAATATCTACCGTTGTCGGCGCGGTCGTAACAGCAGTGGCAACGTATGCTATTGAGGTTTGATGGCCAGGGCTGATTCGATACAGAACTCCAGCTGGAAAGAGAAACTGGAATCCTCTCCGCACACCACCTACTTAAAAGAGATGCATTGTGTTTGTAGTCAGGATTTCCTGCTTCAACCAACATGATCCATTTCACTCTCAAATCTTGAAGAACGTCTAGTGTCGCCATAAACTGCCCAACGTACTCGAGATATTTATGAGGGGCGGAGTATCTTGATGCCAGATGCAGATACATCTGCTATGGCAACCACATAACTGTATCGCGCAGCGAATCAAGGACACAACCCTGGTTGCACTACAGGCTTCACATGACGTTGAAAAAGTGTGATGAGATTTGATATATTGTTACTGCTATGGCACTCCTCTTCCGGGTATCATCGCAACTTGGTGGAGTGATTTTGAGAAGGGTAGCTACATGTACATTTTTCCGCCCGTCGAAGAGATCTCAATGATCAACTGATGATTGGGTCGAAGGTGAATAATGGATTCGTTGAATGTTCCATCGTAACTGTTGAATTTTCCGATATTTACTTTTCAACTACGGTGCAGGCGGTCAGGTAGCAAAATGGTGTTCATGTATAAGACTGATACTTTTATTGTGAAATTCCCCGATTTAGGTTGATTAATTAGGTGTAAGATTGTAAGGGAATTATAGCAACTAGCATAGTGTCGAGGCCAGCAGGTATCGATTATATTTCAGTCAGTCCAACTCACGAACGTTAGTTTCGTGACCTTAATCAAAGAGAGGTGATGAGCGTTCGAAATGGTTAAGCCATTGACTTTCAAAGGAGAAAAAAAAGTGAAGAAAAGAAAGCGCCATGACACAACTGTGAACAAAGAGGGTTCGTCATCAATAACCAACGTCGCGAAAGCAGACGGTGATGTCACGACGGATGACGACAGCTGGATCAATGCCGAAGCCGTGGAAGATATCGTTGGCCCAACTTTGATAGTTTTGCCCTCAGATCCGCCATCCTGTCTCGCCTGTGATTCCAATGGCAAAGTGTTTGCCAGCACATTAGAAAACGTTGTCGACGACAACCCAGCCACAGCTGAACCGCACGACGTCCGTCAGGTCTGGGTAGCTCATCGCGTAGTTGGTTCTCAAAGCTTTAGCTTTAAGGGCCACCACGGAAAGTACGTTACCCTTAGGAACGGGTGGTCGGAAGAGGCGCTGACTTTCTGTGCTAGATATTTGTCTTGCGATAAGTATGGAATTCTGTCCAGCAATGCAGAGGCCGTGTCTCCTCTGGAATCCTTTCTGGCCATCGCGACGGCTGACACGCCCGGCACATTCCAACTTCAGACCCTACGAGAGACTTTCCTGACCATCAAGCCTTCTTCAAAACCACACGCGTCGTCTGAGATCCGAGGGGACGCTGAGAGAATAAGTTTCAACACAACCGTTCGGATACGTATCCAGGCTCGTTTTAAACCCAAGTATAAGGCGTCCAAGCAGGAGAAGGCGAGGGAAAGGATCAGCAGGAAGGAGATTGAAGAAGCTGTAGGGCGAAGACTCGAGGATGATGAGGTGAGGAAATTGAAAAAGGCCAGGAGAGAGGGTGATTACCACGAAGCTTTACTGCTTATCAAGGTCAAGGATAAACACGACAAGTATAGCTAGACGTCTTAAATTAAAGGCAGATCGATCTAGTTTTGGGGCTATCATCTTTGAAAATTACATATTCCTGTCACGTCCATGATCTTTTCATAATCGCTCCAGCATCTTCAATACAGTGTACATGCAGTAGCTATTCAGATTCCGATGCTCGTACAGTCATTTGAATTTAGAGCAATTCATCAAAATTGATATCTTATTCTCGGCCATTGGGGATAATTGTATGTAATACGAAGGGGAAGTTTCCATTAATGGTCTTACTGATTGATCCATCGAACCCGATGATCTTATAGCTCAAATTGATAGCTAATTCAATCGATGCGGAAGAGCCCTGCTCTTGAGTCTTTCTGCACAGTTTTATCAATTTTTGCCGCTGGTCATTTGAGAATTGATTCCGTGAAATTGCAGTGAGTGCAAAACCACGAGCGAGAAGAAATAGATCATTGACACACATGGAAGCACAACAGAGCTAAAACCTGTGAAGTCCGTCGATAGCCGCTCTTTTCTTTTTTCTTGAAATTGGGGCGATCGATCCCAAGTGCTGTCATGAGGGCAGAAGACGATCGCCGAGAGAAAGAGGAATTGAACTTTTATGATGGAAGGCCATTACTCATTGATCACCTCTCCAAGCCTTGACTTGACCATCTTCTCCACAAGTGAACACTGTGTGGTGCTAAGAAAGATTAGAAAATACCTATTTCGACTTACCCGCAAGGAAACTTACCGTATCTAAGAAGCAAAAAGACCTCACAATATCTGTACCATGCGCCCCGCACAAGGTGACTTTCTCCTCAGGAGCGAATGACCACGGAGGGTTGTTCTTTAGTTGAACTAGATCGAAGGTCTCTCGACTACTAAAATTAGTTGCACTTCTCCATGACGGCAACAACAATATCGAAGTAGGGATCGACCGTTCGTTGCGTGTGACATACCTATGAGCCCCTGAGCCCATGACAGCTCCTCCATCTGGCCTTCCAATTACTTTGGCTACATACTCACCCCCTAACTTGTCTCGCATATCATGAAAATGGATTTGACGTGATTCTTTATCAAATTCATCTGGATTGGTCAACAACCCGTACACGGAGAATTTTTCATCGTGTGACAAAGCGAAAATGTCAACGTCGCTGAGAAAGTTTGAGTGATGTATTGAGGCACCATGATTAATAGTTTGATGCAGCGCTTCGTCTTCATCTGTGATGTTAATGTTGAAGATATTCAAAAGGCCATCTATTGAACCCGAGAGAAGAATATCAGATCTGACTGGATGAGTTTGAAGCTCTGTGATATCATCACTATGACTCTCTTCGTACTTGACCAAAGGTGTTCCTAATTTCCGTAGATCCCTACTTTTGGTAAGCTTTACGTGCTCAAGGAAAATACGACAAACTGCCATTCATACCATAAGAAGATCGATGCCTGATGATTCGACAGCTCTGATCCGCCGGCGAGACCAAAGGGAGAACAAGAAGCCACAGACAGGATAGCTGAATTGTCATCTAACGGTATTGTTAGAATCCGAATCAATATTCCACATCTACGTAATAGATTCAGCCAAAATGTAGCGGCCCGCTGAATTCTCTGAATTACAGACTTCAAGAGCTACCCCAACTCACCAGCCCGAACCTGACCAGCTAAGCAGCCGCTATCATTACTGCGACCTCCTCGTACGTCCCAAATATTTATGGTTCCATTCCTTCCGGCAACGGCTACTAATTTATCGTTGTCTATCGGCTTAAAGCAGGTTACGCTCTCTCCAACGTCCTTCAGCACCCGACATGCCCCACTTAAGGCATGCGGATCCAACAGTCGTATTGTATCGTCTGAACACAATGTTATAAGACCTGACGACAAAGAAAGAACATCATAAATGTATAAATTTGAGGCTGGGGCTAGATGAACGGTGTCGATAGCGCTCAAAGAGTACATGTTTTCATCATGCCTTACAACGAGATCCGATATTTTTTACTCGAGTCCGGCTCCGGACCCTGGCACGTGACTATATCTAGTATATGTAAGAGGAGAATCAAAGGTCATGACCGGATCAGACAATATCAGAAATGGGGAAAAGTAAGGAAATAATACCTCTATGTTTTTGATCCGAGTCTTTTTATGGATGTTGATGTTGAAGTGCAAAACTCCACGTTAAGTATAATAACAGTTAAATACAAACAAATCGCATCAGGAAGAACCAGAGAAGATTGAAATAATTGTATTGCCTCAGACATCCGATGCAGTTCCTGGCGAACTTTGACATAGTCTTTGCCTTCTGTAGCCTCTTTTTGACGGATCTTTTGAGAAGATATTTTGAATTGGATTCATAATTATTAACTGAATAGGATAGACTTTATTGAGAAATAATGAGTTCCTCAGTCATGGTGTTGTAGAACACATCAATTTAGTAAGCTACGAAGAGAGACTAAGAACAAATGTTTCAGTCACGTGCAGAGCAACAGCACGACCTTCTCCCAAATCCGAAATGGCTTAATTTCCAACAGACTTAAAGGTTTTATCAGTGTTTATCCACCCTCTTCCACCGCTCAGCTCCGAATGGGTGAGAAATTTCTAATATATATTTCTTCTTTCACCTCCTATTCTCAAAGACAAATTTAATATTTACCATTCTGGTTCAGTTCATGAGACTCGGCCTTTCTGACTCCAAAAGCAGGAAACGGACGTTTCCCCTCAGGCCGTCTCTTAAGTAATCGAAAGTCTCAATCGAAAGACAAGAATTCGAATGGACATAAGCCAGATGATTCTTCATCCTAATCTACCTCTGAAAAGATTTCCTCGTGGCATGATATGTAAGTTTTCATATGATGAAAGCAAAAAGATACCATAAACATGTTTAGTGAAGTAATGATCTTTTCACAACTTTCTCATTAATCAGACCTGAAACTTCGATTTCCTTGTCACAAGCTGTGCTCATTTGTAGCTCTTCTTGACCTGCAAATACAAGTATGATCAGGCTGGTTATTGATGTCGGATAATGTCTGACTTCGTGTAATATTTTTAGACAATTTGCCGTTCACAAAGAATCATATATTGGAGAGATTTTGGAGAATGGTTGTTACAGGTAGAGAAAAATAGTCTACATATCGTTGTTCTGGGAGCTCCATAACTGAGGGTCAAACGGCGCTAAGCTTGAAAGGGTCCATCGATATTTATTTGATACACGTGTCTTTGACCAGAAAGTCGTAACTGCAGAATCCCAATTTAATGACCAATATTCTTGGTAGAAATATAACAAGCTATCCCGCTTAGGTACTCGTCATTATGCAAACATGACGATTCTTTTGATTTCTACAATTCTCATTTCCCTGTATGTCAAGCCTCTACATCATGATTAACTGGAGGTCCTGGCTATGGCTCCTACTTTGTATGCGGTTCGCTCTCTAAGGATTCAAATTGATCAGCTAATGTAACACTCAGTATGTCTACAATATTTTTCATCTATTCAGGGAGTACAATCACAGGACGTGGATGAAGCGAAACCTGGGACTGAGGGAAATCTTCAGACATCAGCAGCACCACTATCTGCGATTCCTCAGCAGCCCATGAAAGATAGCGTTGATGGACCAAAAAAAGTCCATGGTAGGAGGCTATACACATAAAAGAGTTATTATTTACAGTATTTAGGCTCAGATCAAGTCCACAAAGCTCTCTCTTTCCTTCGCCAGTATGAACGACAAAATCCCCGTCTCTCTCGGAAACCTTCGGGGATACTTGGAGTAGCTGGACAATACTTACAAACACTGTTACCCCGGCTCTATATCAACGGACCCCCACCCGACAATCTACGAAGCAGTAAGAAATACCTTGGGCAGTATGGAGATGCCATAGCACTACTTGAAGAGGCGGCACAACTGAACAATCCTGATGCTATTTACCTCTTAGCAGAAATGAATTTCTATGGCAACTTCTCTCATCCGAGAGACTTCTCTGAAGCATACAAGAGATATAATCAACTTGCCTCTCTAAATGGAAATAGCTCAGCCCAGCATATGTTAGGCTTTATGTATTCCACAGGAGTTGGTGGAGCCATTCAAAGAGATCAGGCTAGAGCACTATTGTATCATATATTTGCCGCTCAAGGTGGTAATTTGAGGTCAGAAATGACCTTAGCATTTCGCTACCATAGTGGGATTGGAGTTACAGCAAATTGCGATATTGCAGTCAAACATTACAAAAAAGTGGCAGATAAAGCAATCGACTGGTATAGATCAGGAAACATCGGCGGCATGGCCTGGGTGTCAGATTCTCACCGACTGACAGATGACGAGGGTGGTGTTTATGGAGAAGGAGCTAGTTTTTCCAGCTCAGGGAGTAATCGAAACAAGCATGGTGTCCATTCAGATGCTTATGCTGCCCTAGATGATGTACTAGAGTATCTCGATTTGATGTCTCGAAAGGGAGATTTCAAAGCTACATTCAGCCTTGGACGGATACATTATGATGGCCAAAAAGGACACCCAAGGAATTTCAAAAATGCTAAGTGGTATTTTATGAAAGTTGCTAAGTTGTACTGGCAAAGAGATGGACGTATCATAGAGACCGAGACTCCAGGGCTTGAGAAAATTGCCACTAAGACTGCTGGATATTTAGGAAAGATGTTTTTGAGGGGAGAGGGCGTAGAACAAAGTTTCGAGAAGGCTCAAATATGGTTTCAAAGAGGTATAAAAAGTGGCGACGCTGGGTCCCAGTGGGGAATGGGGTTGATTTTTCTAGAAGGACTTGGTGTTCAGAAGAACTCTGCTCGAGCCATTGAATATTTTAAAGCTGCTGCAGACCAGGATTATGCTCCGGCGCAGGTTAGTCTCGGAACTTTATACCTGGATCAGGGAACGAGTAGTGATATTCGGATTGCGAGTCATTATTTCGAGCTTGCCGGAAGGTATGGACATATAGAAGCATTCTACTTCCTTGCTGAGCTCATAGAGCAAGGAATTGGGCGGGATCGCAATTGTGCCTTAGCGGTTGCATACTACAAAAACGTTGTAGAGAAAGCAGAGCCTTTTCTTTCATCCTTTACTGAAGCTAGTACAGCCTTTGAGCGGGGTGATTATGAATTAGCTTTAGTGGACTACATGCATGCTGCGGAACAAGGTTGGGAAAAGGGCCAAGCTAACGTAGCATATCTACTGGATGACCAAAAGTCCCAGCTACCATTGCCGACATGGCTATCACTTTCGGCGCCACGGCCTGAGATATTGAAAAACCAAGCGTTAGCATTAATTTATTGGACGAGATCGGCCAAACAGGCCAATATTGATTCGTTGATCAAGATGGGAGATTATTATCTCAAAGGCATCGGAGCATCGGCAGATATGGAAAAAGCAGCATCCTGTTACACAGCAGCATGTGACTATCACAAGAGTTCCATGGCTCTTTATAACCTTGCTTGGATGCATGAGAATGGTGTCGGTTTAGATCAAGATTTTCATCTAGCCAAGAGGTACTATGATCTTGCTTTAGAGACAAGTGAAGAGGCATATCTTCCAGTTACTCTGAGTCTCTTCAAGTTGAGAATTCGTAGCGCCTGGAATACCCTCACAAACGGAAGAGTCAATTCGATACAGGATGAGCCAGGTTTGGACTACTATCCACGATCACTAAAGCATACACTAACGGAAAAATCAGTTCCTCAAAAGCAGTGGTCTCTTTCGGACTGGATAAGCAACTTTCTTCGTAAAGAGGATAAATCATACAGTGATAGAGATTATGAAGATGCTTTTCTTTCTGACAACAATCCAATGCCAGGTGGAGACACGGACGGCCTTTACGACGACATTATCGAAGATGGATTCCTAGAGAGTTTAATCATAGTAGGCTTATGCGCGGCTTTGGTGTTCTTAATCTGGTATAGACAACATCGAAGACATGCACATCAAGGTAATCCAGAAGAAAGAGCAGCTGAAGGTCAAAACCGGGGCGCCGCAGCACCACAAGACCGAGGGCTCTTCCCGAATAGAGGGGATCCAGAGTTTGCACAGTGGGTTGCAGGCGGCGTGGGTCATTAAATAATGTGTGATTTAAATCAGGCTAGATGAGCATGAAATACAGCTTATAATCATATAATAAAATCAACGAATGATTCAACGCAATCTAAATGCTGAAAACCGTCACATCACTAGGGAAAAGTAGCCAATAATAGAATTTCAAAGTTTGTCTGTAACATTTCAATTGAAGAATCTACAGTGAGCGTGGTTAGTTATTCAATCTATTCGAATGAAGCTTGATCAAATGTCGTATATCCACAATTGTTGCGTGAATGAAAAGATGAGCCATATCTCACAATCTTGAGCATTATTTTCTGCATCATTGAAATCGCTCGTTTTAGTTGTAGCTCCCAGTATCTCAACTTTTTCCCAAGACCGCCAACAATAACTTCAGTACTATTCTCAGCCCATATAAATGTAAAATCCGCCTTGGCGCGGCCAGTTCTCATGCAAGTGCAAAGCCTAATACTGGATCACAACCTTGCTGAGTGCATGGCATCTTATGGCAACAATCCGAGAGGGTCGTTCGACCGATATCACGACCATCACGGAAATTTTCAGGCACAAATTGTGTATTAATTAGATCGAGTTGTATAAATCGTTCCGCTGGCTTAAGTCCATTATAATAGGACCATCAAAAATTTCTTGATCTATGCTGGTAGTAGACTAGAACTAGAATAGGACAAGAATAGGACAAGAATAAAACAAGAATAGGACAAGAATAGGACGAGAATATATACATTTTATACGGATCTAATACGAATATTATGCGGATTTTATACGGATTCTATATACATTTTATTTGTATGAAATGTGGGGTATGAGAATAAATAATATATAATTGCACAACATTCATATAGATTTTATGTTCATGACAAACTATTAATATAACTGAAT
>JAKRRZ010000673.1:0-17431 GCA_022627015.2 Podosphaera aphanis | reverse complement strand
TAGCTCACTTGTCTGTAACTCAAGCTGAGCATTGGGGAGATTTCGTTTCTCTTGTGGCCAGCATAGTGCAATGTCATCACCTTAACTCATTTTAGCAAGAATATCTATCCCTATATTAAGTGAGAAATAACCTGGATGCACTGAGTAGGACTAGTTCTGGCCGAGCAATCGCGCACTGATGGAGATGTTTGAGAGTTGCTCATCTATTAGATTCAATTAGTTTGAATCAGTAATAATATACTTTCTATGATTAAACTCACTTTCGATTTGATTCTCACAACAACGTAATTGTTTCTCTGCTTATTGTCGCTTGTGGTTGGCGACGACAGACTCTCTAAGCTAGTGATGGTGAAATTGTGACAGATCTAGGGCTTGGACATATCAAAACGATTCTCTGCTCGATCACCGGCAGTAAATACGCCCTAAATTAGCTCCAAAAACACGACCAGGGTATAGCCGGGTCTGGACCCCTGTGTATAATTAAAGGCCATTTACATTGTGGACCCCTGAATGAGAGTACAGCTACAATTAACGTAAAATATCACTGAGCTGGCCAAACCACTAATCTGAGCAATATTTCCTGGCATTACCTCATATCACTGAGCTGGACAAAAAGTCTTGGCACATTTACACGTAACCACCTCGTTTTTTTTCATGATTACCTAGCAATAAATCTACAAGTATTTTTCGACTGCATCGATAGATTTCCCTTCTTGCTTCTGTAGGCGTGTTTGCGCGTTTGCGCAGAGAATTTTGAACAGTTTACTGATGTGTTGCGGGGTCAATTGATGTCGGTGACAACAGAGCAAGCCCAGGTAAATCAGTTTATTAACAAAGTCTAAAATAAAGAACTAACAACCATTGCGCCTCCCTCTGCTTTACTCATTTATATAGTCATACATGTAATTCAGGGGTGTTTTCCTACTGGGGTGTAATTATCCTAGTTGACCCCTTTCAGCTCTCTTTTTATCTCGCTTAATAACATATCAGATCGAGCAGGCGGGATCCTTGTAGTACTGGGGTAGCCAGTATCTTACTAAACACGGGCTAGTCCCGTAACATGATGTGAGAAAATGCCAAGAGATATTGACCAGCTCAGTGGTTTGGCCAGCTTAGTGATCTTTTACGTTACTAGTAGATACATGTATGCGTAATATTCTTTGACATTTTTTCTTTCGATAAAGGTCGGTGATTAGGCTCACATGCATTCGTGTGGTACACTTTCTTCATTTATAGTACATTTGTGTTTAAGTATTTATTACTCTACTGTAAAGGAAAGACTGTGTATAGCAAATGATTACATTGACGTGTTTTGGGCGACATACAGAACAAATAAACAGAACTTCTCCAATTTATGAAAACTTGCCTAATTTAATTTCGCACCCTAAGTGGGCATTGTGAACTATTAAAGCGATGTCCAGACTGACCGCATATGCTGGAATTTGGTGTAGCAGGCTGGCGTCACTCTATTAATCCCTGATGGGGTGGCAATTGCGACCCCGTCGAAGACTAAGGCTCGGCAGATGCAGTAATTACCGCCTGAATACATCTTATAGGTAGAAGCTCCTCATCGGAACGATCTCTTCGTACGCTTGCATCTTGCCTTCTACCTTGACGCCTACGAGGGATAGCTGCAGGATCGAGAATGCGACGTAAGTCTTCCTCCCTTTGGGGTAGAAGTATTTTGGTGAAATACCAGTGCGGATCGATGGAGCGCATCTCAATCGTATCGTTCGCACCCAGAACGTCGATTAACTGATGCCAGCATGGGGGACCGTATGGCGTCGTGGAAACTTCACTACAAGTCCAATTGACAGCCAGAGGTATCCTCATTATTTGTTTTTTTTTGATGCCCATAATGAGCCCCTAAGAGAGCATTTCTAGCAACAATTTCTGAAGAATCAGCCGTTGAGTATTTCAATAAAAAAACAGGGAAAAGGCACCTCTTTCATCAATATAGTTATCTTGAAGATTGTCGAGTGATGCTGATAGCGCATTGAAGTTTTGTTCAGCCATGGTGACTTGGAGTTCAACAAGTGAGACAAGGTTAGAGAGAGAGATGGAGTGGAAGATTTGCAAAAGTTATTAATGATGCTTAGACTTGTTATTCTAAATGGTGCATGTCAACAAAGTGTTGTGTTTACTAACGACAGGCTCTGAGTTGTTGTAGTAACTATTATACTCTTTGAGAAAGCTGGTTCGAATCCAGCAAGACCCTTACACCACTCTCTCTCGCTGTGATAGTGTGTTCGTAGAATGACGAAAGCATGTTCACATAACCATGGGTTTTTCACGCTTTTCCTTGTTGTGTATATTCACGGTAGAGGTTGCTTGTCCGTAAGGCGTACTCCTCGTAGTGGTATCTGCAAATGAAATCTGAGTATGAGTGTTCCAAACGTCAAAATGAGTCATTCTACGAAAGAGTACGTCTTCCGAAAACACCTCGATGGGCCTCAAGGCGCCAAATCGGGTTAATTGAATTATTTAATTTTTTATTATAATCTTTGACAAAAGTGACCTAATTGGGAGTAGCGCAGAGAATATTTAGCCAGGTCGCTGATCAGTGCAAATTTGGTTAGCGTGGAAGCGCAATCTGTGGCCAAGGACGTCAAGATAGCATTTGGGACAGTCCGTTTATCACGTCCGCCCTGAACAGCTGGCATACATCAACATGAATGACTTCACATACAGTAGCGTTCAAAAATGTGCAATAATTCGACAATAATGGATAAATCTTACTGTAACTCAAAATCAACTACTTCAAAATTCTTGCTTCTTGATTCATATAAATTATTAATCATTTTAACATACCTGTGATATCTTTTTGCACGAAAATAACGATTATCTGTACCACTTGTGACGGTCTTGAAATTTACACTCTATTGCACAATTTTGAACGTGCCATTTCACCACGAGTTAGAGTCATGTGTTAACATCGGGCTATGTTGTAAATTTTTGTTGAATGGTCTTCATAAGTAAAAATCACGATGCTGCTTCAATCCTACAACTTTTTATACCAATATTCTTTGGTTTTTCTAGAATGAGAAAGCTCTCACAACACAAAAAATCCTCCATCACTTCTTTGCTGGCCGAGGACAAACATGAAGCATAAGTGGCAGGAATTCTAGGAATTCATAGAGCTACAGTGGCCATGTATCGAATAAAAGCACCAAATAACGTAGCAATACCCGTACGTGGTGAACTATTGGAGTTAACGTCTCAAGAAAAGCGAGGTCTAGCTCCTTTATTCCTGATGGAAGGACCAAAGTATCAGAAGAATCAACGAAAACTAGACCTTGAGAAAGAGAAAGAGACGTTCCCTGCGTGGCTGTGAGTTGAGATTTAAGGAAAGAGCTGAGGGCTGTTAAAATGGGGGCTTTCGAAGACGCATCAGAGGCTCGAGTATGCAGTGGGCCTCAGATCATCATCATTGAACTCTTCAAGGTTGGGAAATGAGCATTCGGTCAAATAAAACAAAGAACAATCGACTAAAAAGCGACGGCATCGGATATATTTGTTCTGGAGATACAAAAAGATCCAGAAAGGTATCCTGCAATATTGGTTATAGAGATACCCAATTTAGAGATTGATCTGGCATTTTTCAACACTAGTGAAATGAATCTTATGATCGATAGAATGAATCTCATAGCAGCTAAAAGGTATTTTGGTGACTTATTTGGTTCCAATTGTCGATGAAGTCGCGAGCAAGCTCTTTTCCAACGTCGGAGACGGCGTTTTTTTCAACAAGACAACGTTCCAAAATAATATCTCTAGATCAAAAATATTTGACCAGTTATCAGAGATATAACTAACATGAATTAACCTTCTTAATTAATCAATTTGGATTTAATTGAGCACCTCTGGTACCCAGACAAAACCCGACTTGGAGAGTATCCAAAAACCCCCAAAAGCATGCAATTTAATGGAAATAAGTAGTGTTTCTTAGTTAAATATCCATGAATATTTATATTATTCATTAATTGAAAGTTTACCGCCAAAATTTCAGGCTGTAAGGTCATAAAGGATGCTGAAATGACACGTTCAAAATTGTGCAATAGAGTGTAAATGTCAAGACCGTCACAAGTGGTACAGATAATCGTTATTTTCATGCAAAAAGATATCACAGGTATGTTAAAATGATTAATAATTTAGATGAATCAAGAAGCAAGAATTTTGAAGTAGTTGATTTTGAGTTACAGTAAGATTTATCCATCATTGTCGAATTATCGCACATTGCTGAAGGCTACTGTAATTAGCTTTCTTGTATGTTAAAAGAAATACATCATCGTTTTAATTATTTAATTCACTACAACGCGACCTGTCGCACGTAGACAGATTTTCTTAGATCTCGAGGAAGCTTTGATATTGGGAAGAAATTATTTTTGTTGACAAATTTTTCTTGCCCTGGAAAGCAAGAACTAAATTCCCGAGGATATACTAATGATGCTGCGACATATGTAGAAGAGGAAGGTTTCAGAGGGTGAGACAAGCAAAGGACCGGGGGGAGTGGAGGTTCGGTAAAATTTATCAGTCAAAGTGAAGGGGCGTGTCATAAATATACGCTGGTGGATGGGGATTCCGAGCATCCTATGAATAGATCCTCATCTACATTATTCCCTATACCTACTCACACAAATGATCCATACATATACTAAAGACAATTTTATTCAAGCTCTCATTACTGTCCTTGATTCTGGAGATTTTACATTTCGGGGAGCAAAAACAAGGGCATACGGTGCCAGTTTATTCACTCACTCTCATTGCAAATCACCAACCATTCAGATTTATATAGTTGGCTCTAAATAGCGGATCAAGCGTTAACAATATCAGTCGGCGGTATCAATTTTCTCCACGGCTGGTTCGGTGTTTGTCGTACTACCATGTCGCTGCGGGCCACCTCCCGATTTATCCAACCATTTAGTCGACTAGATAAACTCCCAAATCCGAGAGGGAGCTCAGTTACCGGCTATAGTATGTTTTTCACGAAACAACCGTGCTATTTGATAACATCAACATCTTGGGCAACTAATCAAGAAAATTGCCCGGCAGCCTCAGCTTATCTGAAGCGATTAAACAACCGAACCGACTCATTATGGTGGTCAGCAATTGCCACCATGCAGCTTGCTTCCAAACGCGTGGTAAGAAGTTGGGCTACGCGGAGACTAAGGATTGCCTTCACGGAGTCTTTGAAAAACCACGGATTTCTTGCAGATGGTTCCAGAATAGCCAATAAAGAAAAGCATCCACTAATGGGCACCGTACAAATGTTTGCGAATCAGTCAGCTTTTATCACAATGTCCAAGTCCGAGTTAATGAGACACATGGACTTTCATGTCAAACTAGTACTCGAAAGACAAGACCAAGTTGCAAGAAAGCCAGCCAAATTTGGTGGCCAAAAAAGTTGGAACAACACAGAAGTCTCACGACCAGAGAATCCCCGAAGGAATTTTGTTCCTCCAGAGAATCCCCGAAGGAATTTTGTTCCCCCAGAGAATCCCCGAAGAAATTTTGTTCCTCCAGAGAATCCCCGAAGAAATTTTGTTCCTCCAGAGAATTCCCGAAGGAATTTTGTTCCCCCAGAGAATCCCCGAAAGAATGTCGTGCCTTTAGAGCATCTCCGAAAGAATGTCGTGCCTTCAGAGCATCTCCGAAAGAGTTCCCTGCCACCGATTAAGACTTTTACAATACGGAGAACTTGAAGACTTTTGAATGTGCAACTGAAATTCTTTTCTTTCGCTTTCAGCTGAGCTAATGACACAATCATGCGATATTCGATTATATAGCGTCCTTCGATTAATAAATTTGCTATGATACGTTCTGCTAGAACATAAAATAAATTTGTCAAAGCTCGCATAATTACGGATGGTTCTATGCTCATCGTCATCTCTAGTACATCGTAAAGTACGACGATGTTAATTTCTCTGACATTTCAATTTTACTAACCCAAGATAAAAGACTTATATATAGGCTCTATCCCCTAACCTAATCATTGCCAAGAGCTAACTAGTGCTGAGGAGGATTTAGTATTCTTTCATCTTCTTTCAATATAATGAATTCGCTAGAAGTATAATTAACCAGCTTTAGCAAGTGTTCGGTAAAGAATACAGCAAGAGTGGTAAGACAGACATCTCACATAGACCTGCTAATAGAGTGGAATCAACATCCAGCCCATATGAAGACGCTTCTTCGATGAAACTGGGCAGGATAAAATAGATGAAGCAGTTACTGACAGTTTCAGTTTTCAGGATAACGCTCTCTTGTTGGGCCGATATGTAGCAACATCATTTACCTCTTTACTTTTGGAGAGTATGAAGTATAAACCCCGAAGCTCTGGAGAGGGAAACCGGACTCTTCTAGGAGCTGGATCACGAACAATTCTACACAGCAACTTAGAACCTCTTTCCTTTTACGGCGAATTTTTGCCGCAATATCAAATAGAGTTTGCATCTATATTTATGAGGGAAAGGGAATGGGGATCGGCTACAGTAGGAAAAAGCAGAAACGTATTCTCGACTGCCATTACCATGAGTTGATAATGGGGGTGTCTTGTCATCGAATCGGCCTTGTCCTCTCGGCAAATTAAGGTGACAGTCCTCACTAACCAGAACAACCTATTCGTGAAAATTATTATCCGGAGTAATGCAAGAGCTCGAAATAACATGGCTACTTAAGCATTCCAGTTAGTCTGCTAGAAGACTGAGTGAAGGTTTCGTTTCCTTTCAAAGAGAGCGTCTATACATATGCTTGATATATCAAACCTTTGGAATTTTATCACGAACCTGAGGTATAATAACCATTATTTCGATTTTTCGCATATTCTAGGCCTGGAATTTTGTGTACACTTGAGATGATATCAAGCCACGATTTATATGTACTATCCTACAATGGTAAGGCCTCAGTGTTTTTAACGGATTTTGAGAGGGAGTAAACATTCAGAACTAAGAAAAGATAGAGCGGCCATATTTCGACAACTTTCTTGTATAATTATAATACATGTGGACTAGACTAAGGTAAAGTTGACAATCTGAGTCACTTGACGTAGTTAAATCGCACTTCTGATCCTTTTTTCTGGGGCCGCGAGCATTATTACCGCTCGATGTCTGAAACCTGAAGAAATAAGAACCGGAGGCGTTGAAAAGTTTTTTTCTCAATCGTGATATACTCCCCCTCCCTTGAAATTTGATTCTGCCAGGCAAATTTGATCCCGTGATAATTAGGACGAAAACGGAAAGCAACATAATTAACGTGTTATGGTTGTTAAACAACTAATTCACTTTCCGGCCATTTACTTGTATCTATTTGGATTTTGAGAGTTTTGAAGCTTTACATCACTTCAGGTTAATTTTGAAATGCAGAAAATATTATTATACAAAGATACCTTAACATAGTTTACAATCTTCAACCACAACCTACTTATCCACATCTTGTTCAATTATTCCGCCTCACCCACAGGAAAGTTGCCGCCGAACTATTCAATGTGAACTATTTGGGCAACGACTAACTACATTGAGTGAGACTCCTGCTCATGTTCGACACATCGAGTGCAATGCCTCAAGATTGATCGGATATTCTGTATAGCTAAGATGGAATATATTTAGAAACACATCTTTATTAATAGACTGTGCTCGATCTTTGTGGCGCACGGTGCATGGTGTGTGGCAGTTTCTTTTATAAATAATTTATATTTGTCACAATGGAAGTCGTGCTCAGACCCGTGTTTGCCCAAGATAGTTTTAGGTACATGTTTACATACTTCTGATGTATTAGCAGGTTAGATATATAGAGGAAGGGGGAAAAGGAGAGAAAGGGGGAGACACTTATTTTTTTGGTCAACTCTGAACTTGCTCACGAAAGATTTTGCTTTACATTACAAAGCTCCTTACACGATTCTATCTTTTACGGAATCTTTTATTCTCGCTGTATCATACACAGCTTCATTAACCGTGATTATTGTCAAAAGTCACATATATTCTTGTGCCGAGAAAGCATACTAATCCGCCTAATGCCACTCATTGCTTGTCGTACGCCCTGGAATGAGCTTGGCGCTTAAATCCAACATTTCACCGCCGTTGCTAGACCATGTAATCGAGTAAAGAGGATCTGGAATTTTTTGTTCGAGCCAAGGGGCGGCCAAACAGAGTGCCAGTAAAGCTAAAAATCGCTCAAAGTTAGACCTTTACGAATTGGTTCAGTTAGCTCAGTAGATTTGGAGGTTCGCGGCCAGAACACTTTGATTCCCAGAAACTATCTCCTAAGTTAAACCTAACACCAACGTAGCAGTCTCATCGTCTGGCTGAATGTATCGGTGGAAATCGTGCTCCCATCTTTTCGACGAGTTCGCTGCTCTTCATCTTGAGCATATTCTTGCTGTTTGTGGATCTCCTAGGAGGAGTGAAAAATATTTTCTCCGGGACTTCATGGTAGACTTCCCCTGAGATACTTACAGGTGTGCAGGCAATAGCTCTCGCACGTCAAATGTTATTTTCGATAGTGCCAGTTTAACAGAAGTACAGGTTAACAAGAGGTTCTTCAATGGACAAAACAAAACGCCGCTTCAGGAAGCATGATGAATGTAAACATGTCTGATTATCGCTCCATTGCTATAGAAACGGAAAATATCTCTAGTAAAATATGGACAATGTTTACCGCCCGATGAATTCAGCACTTGAAGGCGGTGAAACTGGATTTCAAGGGGGGGGGTATAACACGACTCTTTTCTCGCATCATTGGGTGGATTTAGTTACAGTACGCTAGAGCACCTAGTCTTGGCCCACCCCATAGACTTATTAACACAGTACTAAAACTAGAATAACTCCACAACTACGATTAAATTTGACATTGATTACACATAGAACTGAAGTTAGAAGCAGCCTCATCAGTTTCTATCCTTACTGAAGTTGTAGCTCTTCTATTGCTGACGGTTTCGGCCGAATTACCCTCTGTCTGATCCATCGCAAGCTTGATTGCTTCAATATCCTTGAAGTGCTCATTTGGATTAATTTGAGTTCGCTTTTTTGGTTTATTAATCCTATGTTGATCCAGTTGCGCTTGTAATCGAGCATTACTTGCTCTGAGCTGAGCAATTTCTGTGTTACCCCTGGAAATAGCTTTACCAGCCTTGGCAAGCAAGTAGCAAGTACTACGACCTAATTAACATCACGTTCGAGTAACTTCTGAGACCGGTATAAATCTTGAGATCGTTTAGGGGTCATAGGCACTTCGTGAGATAAATTATTAGGTGAAATGTGGGGTGGTGTGGCTGCTCACCGAGCTTGAACCTGGGTTGACTGTAGCACTCGTTCCGGGTTGTAGGGACAAAGTCCTGAAGCCCCCCATCCGGCTCGAATTGCTCTTCCAGACAAGCCTTCTAACCTAGCTTTATTGTAGGATGTTATAAAACGCTCTTTTTTAACAGGAGCAGCGTCGTCAATGGACGCTAAGGCTTATATCTCCTGCCGATACTTAGACTTGACTACTGAGAAGGCAGCAAGGTCTAATGGCTGCAGAATGTGTGATGTGTGCGCTGATAAGTAGAGACATGCTATCTTATTTTGATAACATGTCCACATAAACTCAACATTAGCATGTAAGCCATGTCCATCAAGTAACAGAAGCCGATAATCATACTGAGTTGGGGTCGACTGTCGCGGGATCAATTGATAGTGGTAAACACCAGAGCAAGTCCAAATATAAAATCAGTTAACTATTAAAATCTACGGAAAGAATTTACAGTCATATCTTCCTATCTTTATATACATATTCTTCCTCGACTATTGTGACATGAAATGGCACAATCTTTCTGACCAGCTTTGAAAGTTTGTATATGTAGTACCAGCCACCGAATACCAGCCACAAGTACTTGCCACAGGAGTAGCCTCATGAGTGTCAGCCTCGTGAATCACAGCCACAGAAATACCAGCCTCGTGGATATTCAGCCTCGCGGAAATAATAGGGTTCTGGCGCAGTCAGAACCAACCTCACGGGTCTATCCCGTAACATCGACTCTGGTATGAAAATTTGACGAAGCCAGGTCAGACCGACACTGTTAGATGTCCAGCCATTTTTCGAAGTAGTGTACAGCCAGTCAGGAAGTGATTGGGGAGGGAGTCAAGAAGTTTGGGGGCTTTATCCCTTGAATACCACCGCCGGGCGGAGCCGTCGCCTAGACGCCGATGTAGTCTTGATTATTGAAACCCATTCCCGAGTGTTTGGAGATTTTACATATGCTTTGTGCTTTAATGAAGACGATAGTACTCTAGAATTACTACAAACTCTAAAGGCAAGGCCAGTCTCGTCCATATTCCAAATATTCTCAGTTTTTATATTAAGGCGACGTACAGTTTGGCTAAACACTTCGAAGAATGAGCGAATCGTCTCCTGATTACCTGCCGTAGCTCTTACAGCTTCGATAGATCTTTCGACAACAGTATGAAAATTTGTTTGGCGTTGTAAGAAGCTAGTCATCCAATTCTTTCCGAGAGGAGCATTGTCTCCATTAGCTTGGAGAATCAGAGAGGCCATTTCACGAACCCTGGCATGGCTAGAGGGGTACGCTCGAGAATCTTCATCGAGGATTCACTTAGCAAGGGATCCCTCTTGGTCAATTGTTAATCGCTGCTGATTCCGATGCGCAATTGTGTAACTTTGAGAGCCTGCCAATCGAGCCCGTAAAGTCGATCTGGGTATCTTGTAGGCCCTAGAAGCAGCTCTGAGACTTGAATAAAACTCGGAATTCAAATTAGCGAGATCAGATTGAGAAAATTCTTCACGAATAGCCATTTTGTTAAGGTTGTTGTTGGTTTGCAGAGAAGTTTAGATAGGGATGGTGTTTGGATTGGTGTGGGCCAAAACTAGGTGCTCTAGCGTACGTTTAATAGAGTTTGGAATTTAACTTTCAAAGCCCCTCCATTGATGAATGCGCTTTCTAAGACGTATATTCAGGCTGTATTATTATCGAACGACAGGATAAGATCGATAAGTTAGTCAATTAATTTAGATGGCCTATCTTTCCACTGGACTTTAACTTGCACTATCCCACCACTTATCACTCAATAACCCTATAAAGTCAACGATCGTTTACATCTAATAATTCTTATCACACGATGGGTGCCGTGCTATCCTGTGTAAATTGTTCTCGCACTTAGAGGGTCATAGAGACTAACCATTCTAGTGTGAATCGATTTTCGCAACCATCGGCAATGTCATCATGGCTATCGTCAACGCGATCGCATCGATCTTCATGGCCATCGTAGACGGGATCGTGAGGTATGTGGACCGGCCCGCTTGCCGAAGGTCTGATACTCTGTTAACTCCCGTCTAGTTTTTTTGCAATCATAATTGGGTGTTTAACTTGTGGGCGGGCGGGCCGAAATAACAGAGGATTGCGCGGCTACGTATAGCAGCACCATCGGTCTGGATCATGCGCCGCAGACGGTGTTCTCTCATATCCTTGGGATCCATCACCGCGCGTCTTACGTCGGCTGCCAAGTCTCCCCCTGTACTGGTCTTCTCCGGGAGAGGGGAAGCGACAGAACGAATTCCTTCCCACCAGAAATTCGGCCATAACTTATCGAAGCAGCTACCAGTCCATGATCACCACAAGGTATGCCTCACCGTTGCTATAACCTTGAGCTTAATCTTCATTATTTGCCCTTGTGGCATGCGATCCTTAGAAAAGAATGCCCATCAGGCGCAAACAGTTTTGACAGTTGAATGATATGATCTACGAACTTACAATAAATATTATTAGTAGATTGTCTAATTAGTGTGTCAGTTCTAGTGTTATTTTTATATTATTTCGCTTTCTATCAGCTTTACATTTTGTTTGTATAGGTCATTTTAGGATAAAACGCGAAGTTGAAATTAAAAATATACAGCTCCCTCGAAGGCGATCGATAGTCATGGATAAAAGATATCTACTACCCGAGTTCTTTTGAAGTTAAACGCTAATAAAATGTTTTTACGTCGCCAATGTTCAATAGAGAAGAAGCGCCTACAAATATTCTCTTTGCATTCTGCTTTTAAAAGGGCTCGGGGTAGTAAAATGCAGGACCCTACAGTCTACGGCAAAGCCAATCCGAGCCCAAGCTATTCTCAAATAAGGTCCTGGTATGAAAGAAAACTCTGGCTGATGAGTTGGATAAAAGTTAGATCAGAGCCATCATGAGCATGAGGTGCCACTTTTTTGTTTGTTAAGAGGCTGGTCAGAGGACTTCGATTCTATGTCGACTATTGAGCATTTTATCGAGAAGTCTTGGTATCCGTTTTTGTCTAAATGAAGCTTTGAGGTTAATATCGAGGTCTGTTTGAATCGCAAAGGACGATTGATGTACGGGCGGCTCTCAAAAAACTTAAAATAAGGAAAGGAGATGACAAAATTTAGCTCTTTTGAATTTCTCTTGATACCACTCAGTCTTCGAGGAGCCGGCAGTTTTCTCGAGATACGTGAATGAAACTTTAAGTAACCCTCTCAAAAATTTCTGTTCGATACATTTAAGTTTTCTCTTTGCCTACACAGCGATGTTGAATACCAATGGAGCGAGGTAGAAGCAGCTTTTGAACAATCCAGCAGGGCAAATTCAACGCATGACCCCAGAAAATATGAATTCGCCATGAAAAGGACTAAGTACCTGAGGGCTCTTATTAAGTTGGCCTAGACAAAGTCTTCTGAGACTGTACCAACGATTAAAAGAGTCCAAAGCTTCCAAGAATTGTGAAACTTCAGCAGCATCGCACATCACCTTTGAATCTCACCTAGGGATGACGATGCTTTTCTGTGGCTCAATGAACACCAGTGATAATCCTCTTTTCTTTACGCATGGGTATCACATGGAAGCAAAACTCATCTGAACGAACCTAAAAGTTCGTAGAATGATTGATGGATACCCCCAATGGTGTTAGTTCAATTACGAATGGACTGTCAGCAAACAAAACTACGATGACGACGATTTGAAAAATTGAACCTTGTCTTGTTTAAAAAAACATTGAGACGTCAAGATCGTCAAAAAATAGCATGGATTAATAGCTATTGCGGCATGACAATAACTTCTTCGCCTGTAGTAAGGCTAGAGGTACCTGAAAAAAAATATTCTAAAGTTTTATGTCGAGCTGTCGTAAAAGAACCCGCAAAATATAAAACTATCTCGGATTTTCGAGAGAGAGAAACACTTGCCCCTTGTTAACGCCAATAGAGAAAATGAACATGTTTAACGGTCAACAAAAGACGGGTGTGAAAATAATTTCGCAGAGAGAGGGAACAAGGGCTTTAAAGATTCTGATTTTCGGCTGCGTAAAAAGATTGAGTGAACAGAATCTTCGGGCAAAATATGAAAGCGTGGGTGCACAAACCGGATCTACAGGAGTAAAAGCGAGGTTTTTTAAAAGAGGCATAATACTACGGGTTGCGCCTTCGTGTTCAGAAGTCGATCATAGTTATAATCAAACTCTCCAGTCTGATGAACATGTAGTAGGATGAAAAGACAATCACTTTCGCCAAAGATTAAACATGTACGGTGGCAAACTATCACGAACTATTATGTTGTCCTGGACTTCAGTGACGGTCGGCGCTTTCGGATTGTTGGCGTTCTCAGGCGTCGCGGAGGCCATCAGTTGAAATTTACTCAGAAGATTGATTTTTCCGGGATGGTTGGTCATGACTTTGCTACGGGATACCGACATCTGTTGGATATCTACACTTTTGAGGTCATCGATGGTATCATAGATTCTTGACTAGAGAACGATGAGAAGCTAGGAATTCGGCTTTACCACATGAATACCAAAAAGTTCTCGTATCTTTTTGAAGGGAAACCGCTCTTCCATGATTCAGAGGATTTGTTGTCGCAGTCAGCGACTCCTGATGGAAATTTACATAACTTTGGTGCTTGGAACATGTCCCGTGGCACAAAATAACGACAAGCTAATCTAGCACTTGTGTCATCTAGCTCTGGGCATGGGGATCTTCGATAAGAATTCGCAATTTGTGGGCATGGCATAAAAGAAAACGAAATTTATCTAAGATGCAAACTCACGATAAAGAACCAGATCCAGCCCAGATTCACTGGCTTGGCGTTAAGACAGAAACCCGAAAATTTGCCGGACAAACTGGATATGTATCAGTGCGGTCCGCATTACATCTCGTCCGACAAAATCTTGAGGATTGCAAGCGCTGCCCCTGAGGCATTCAGAAAAAGAATGAAAGATCACGTGCACTGTATCCCGTTTATTATCCCGATCAAAACGCAAGAATCGACAGAGGTGCAAATAATCCTGAAGGACTTTATCGATGGCCAATCTGTCTGATGAGATGTTAATTGAAGTCACGAGGCTACTTTGGAACCTAAACTGAGGAGAGGAGATAAATAATGATAGGATGATAGGGAAGAACTTAGTAGATAAAGATAGAATAAAGTCAAGCCGAATATAATGGTAATAGAGATGTATCAATAGATATGGTGCAAAAAGGTTTCTCTTCTTTTCTCCCGGACGTCCTAGACCCCTTTATATACATAGACGAAGTATCCTAGTAACAACTTTCGACGTAATACAGATATTACAATTGTGCCGTTCCGTTCCGTTCCGTTCCATGAGGAAATGCTAGGTGTTGTTGTTTGCTGTAGTTGTGGTCACCCGTGACAAGGAATAGTCCGAAACAACATATAGATGTGTGTTTACTATAAACAGACAATAATTGATGGGCTGATATTAGTTTGTCCGACGCGTCAAATTGATAAGGGTGAAATGGCCTTCTCACACAATCCAACATATGTATCAAAAGAAATCTTACCACGTACCAGCGACAGGTACGTACCCTTAATCATTTATCGTATCTCTATAATCTATAGGCCTCCACGACTAGACTTACTGATTTTAGCTCCGAAACGGACCTACTTTGCCCTGATTGATTCTTTCTTTGACGTTCGCGATATTCAAAATTCAAAACTCGGAAGGATGATATTTATCATTGGAAACTCGTGGGGCGACAAGTATACGAGAACTCGTTCTCTAATGAGAGACCAGATCCCGAGAGAGCCCATCTTGGTGACTAATGCCATCCTTCGACTCCAGTCCCAACACGGGACTACACCGGCCGTGGAACAGATTGTTATATCCATTCATGGTGTAAGAGTCGCCCAGTATGTGAACTTTATTGATCCTTTCATCTTTCCAGGATATCGGCCGGCCTATGGTCGGCTATTCTCCACGAGAAAATCGACACAAGGATTCTCTAGTACTTGCGCTACTGGCTTATAGCATAAGAATACGTTTATTACCCAGCCTAGACCTGGAAAATAAGGACCGAAGGTGATCATGTACATCAATGTAGCTCTTTCGTGGCGACCAACGGATAACGTTTATCCTTGCGAATGAAGTCGAGGTATGTGCAGCCGGGCATGCACGTGAGGGATTGAGGTTTATCTTCATGTTATCATGGCCCATCACTACAATATGTAGACCATCTTGAGTCAAATTTTGCATAAAAATATCACGTACTCCAACTTCAACTCGAGCGTGTTGTTTTGAATTGGGAATATCTTGGGGTACAAGGTCGGATGGATGGTGGCTGTACACGCGATTTTTTTTAAAAAAGATGCAGCCTCGAAGCACTCCAAGTAACACTACTGACGGTAGTTCTGTGTCTTCGTAGAACGATTCAATTTGACGACGGAAACACGACACATACCTAGCCTAGATTTCAGTTGCAGAGAATACTCACAGTAGACGCCATGCACCCTCATCCATGCATAGCGACTGACAGGAAGAGCGAGAGAAAAAAAATCTACGTGTCGAGCTATCTTCGTGCCCAAGAATCCGGCGAAAAAGTGTGGCTAGGGGTCGTGCTGGATGCGAGCCTGCCTTCTCTCCACGCTCATCTTGGAACTACAGCATCCTACCGACCCGATCAGAGAGGTTCAGCACTAGGCGTGTGAAGAGAGTGTGAAAATATAACTTCATCCTTATCAATATGACGCGTGTTGGAAAGATAAACTAATTTCGGCCCAGCCCTTAATTCTCGCTTGTTATGGCGAGCACGTTTATACCATGTTTCAGTCTGACCCTTGACACGGGTGACTACACCAACATCATCAACAAACATCTCCTAAAATGTCCAGCAAACACATCGCCACGGAACGGCACAAGTGTAATATCTAAGTTAGGTTGAATATTGTAATTAGTCATATTTACCAGTGTATATAGAAGTCCGCACGTCTAGGAGGAGATCACATCTTTACATTGTTCTGATATCTCGTTTGACTTCATCATCATCTACCTCAATACACAGAACATTCCCAACCTTATCTTTCTTCCCATTTGTTGTGAGTATACACTTAACAAGTTCTGACAGAGAGTGATAAATTTGTGTCGAGGCCGCGCTTGTCGGACAAGTGATGGCGTGAAAGTTTCGAGGGGAGTGGTAGGCGACGCGTGAGCCTGGAATGGTGACGTAACATCAAAATCAATAATTTGTTTCATAATTTTCGTCTGTTTTCGTCTGTGCACCCCTATATTTTAAGCGAAAATATCTCTATAGGCTTATTTTAAGGGCTAGCCCCAGAATATATCGTGATACATGGATATCAATATCGCTATATACAAATGTGCTGGTCCGTTCGGAGTCACATGACTATCCTGGTCGATGTGAGATCACGCGTCTCGTTTCTGATTTGTGGATCAGGTGTGTGCAGGTGGCTCGTGCATGTTTCAAATATTGAGCTCCTATATAAATTATCCGATTTTTAATCGTAGGTAACTTCACAACCAGAGCCTTTCAGATAAAATTCCGTGCGTAAGATTATTATTTATCTATTTATCTATCAACTAATGAAAAGAAATTTGATTTTAGAGTGCGTTGGCGAAATTCATTTGGGTTTGAAAACTTGGTGTTTATGGAGCCGAAAATTGTTGATTTTCATGACATACATCGGGTAATAACGTCATCTGATGATAGCGTATATGTGGTTAGCCGAGCGCAGCACCGAACGATCACCTCGCTTAAGATCCGGGTCGTGTACAGACGCCGACGACAGGTCCATGTGGCGCCGCCGGGGACGTCATCCCCGGCGCCACGAGTCTCCACGACAGACAGATCAAACACGTCCTCGGCGCCGGGCCCCAACCAGCGAACGCCAGCCAGGCGAGCCGGCAGACGCGGCAGGCATCGCGCGGCTCACAGTGGTGGACCTGTCACGGGCACACACATCGAAATCCCTCCGGCCAAGCGCCCTCCACCAGTGCCCCCCCCCCGAGAAACTTCATGAACATGCGGGAGTCTGATGCCAGGCCGGCAGGTGTTTCACGGCTACCGCCACTGTAGAAATTTGGAAGGGATTAGCAACAGTTTGTTAAGACTGATTAGGCACTTATCACGATCTTGCAGATTTTGGAATGTAAGAGGCTGTTAATCGTAAGCTGTGGAGTTCTTGATTACTCCAGC
>JAKRRZ010000672.1:0-17440 GCA_022627015.2 Podosphaera aphanis | reverse complement strand
AATTTCGGATAAATTAAAATTTTTTTCTGAGGTGCGAAGGCAGAGGTACAGTCCTTTTTGGGTCCATGAGATATTAGTGCCTCATCCACAGTATCGAACATCAGTTACCACAATATGTGCGGCTGGTGAAATAAATTGTAGATCTAAGACTGAGCCAGGCTTTTAGATCTAGAGGATGAGGAGTATGAAGAGAATGGAGAGCTGGAGGATAGAGAGGATGAGGAGTGTGAAGAGATTGGAGAGCTAGAGGATGGGGAGGATGAGGAGTGTGAAGATGAAGACGATCTAGATGACTCTGATGATGAGACCTCTAAGACTGATACGTGTGATATCATGTCGGCAGTGGAGTCTCTCCAGGATATCCTTCGAGAGCAGAAAGGGATGGGTAATACTAAGTTCCTTGAAGAAATTATGGCGAGCAATGTTCCCATCGAGACGCTTCTTCGCGAAATTCAAGAGCGGAAAAGAAGGAGAACAATGTCAAAGACCTGGTCTTCCTATAAACATCCTGCGACCATGTACTATAGGTAGAACTTTCTTACAATTTCCCGGCTGAAAACATGAAGGCCAGATTTAGATCACACGACATATAATTTGATAATATCTCTGAAAGTTTTACTTCATCTCTTCAAATTACTACCAAAAAAGTCTTGTTTTTCGTCAAATTGACTGCTGATGCTGTATTTTAAATAATTGATATTTAGAACAAGACTAATAAATATCATTTTCTACAGTTGGGGAATAAAGTGTAGGTAAACTGGCAATAAACGTAAATTCGATCGAAACAATTAATCCCAGTTGAAAAATTAAGTCTAGCGGCAAAAGTCCAAGTAAAAATCCCTTAGAGTCAAATGTATCTATATGTGGATAACTACATAATTATTATCCTTATCATTGCATCTAAACGTTTTCAATCATAAGTTTTATGCATCACTCAAGTGCTGTATTTTTTCTAGTGCGACAGGGGGGACTAGTTGCAAACGATGACGTCTTGACAGATTTTCAGTGTGCATTAAGGGACGTTTTTCACAACCATTAAATCGCGTCTCGCTACTTTCCTACCATGACACGAAAACCCAGGGTTCCGCTAAGGAACAACGAGAAAGTTAAAGCGCGACTAGGATTTTAGGGCTGATTGAGGGGCAGAATGGGCATGGGTGAAATTTTTCTCGTTGGTGTTGTATGGTGATTGATCCGGCAGGTGGGTAAGGTGGGGCTATGATATCATTATGACAGATAATTCACATGACTTGGCCATTTCGTCAGATTGATACGGCCAAACCGTGACTCAATCATTTTAAACAGACGAATGAAGCACTTTGTAACGATCAAAGGACAAAAAAAATAGAAATTTGATATCTCAAGATGTTTAATTTATGAATTATTGCTTAACAGTAGTCTCAAAAGAAGGTGGTGGGAAGTTGTGGCACCGAAGGTCAAAAAGTGATTTTTCAGAATTCAATTTTTGCAACTTTGCGAACTTCTAGCTCGCGCAATAAGACTTATCATGATACGAAAACTTGTTCTAAGCCTTAAGTTGTATCTCATTAATCATCTTAACAGAATTTAAAACCAGTCTACAATGTTGAGGTTGAGTTATTTCAATTGGCGCATCAAGTGTCAAAAATATTTGCGTATTGCTGTCTCTCACCTAACAGAGATACTCGATAGGGTTCAAACCTAGGGATTGGGCAGGCCGATCTAAATAATTAGTCTTCCTTGAGTCTCCAAAAACTTTTGTTGCCCGGGCTGGATGCTAAGAGTCGTTATCCTATTGAAAAATCAATTTTTCCAAAATGTGTGTCCCAGTAGATATGGTTGTGAGAGTAGTTAGAGGGTGTGAGCTACTGTTCATGGAATCAACTTTGTCCAAATTACAACTGTCTCCAAGATTCTGCGAATATATTTGATATTCTGGTAGCGCATGAAGGTGAAGAAGTCCAACATGTTGATGTCTTGAGTGCTGAATTTAAGAATGACATGACCCGTGGATGTGATAGTCTGCAGGTTTTCTTTGATTATAACATGAAAATTGAAAACAAATTAGTCCAGGTATTCGGTTACTGATGAATTATGTGACTATGAAATCGATAATCACGGGAAAAGATGCTGTGTATGATACAGCGAGAATGAATAAGGACTCTGTAATAGAATCAGGTAAGGAAATAAATATACTAGGTATGATCTAGCGGAAATCTCTCGGCTCTGTGACCTCCTCGTCCTCTGTCTATTTTGATCAAATATATACATAAAATGTTTTTCTGTTTTCTCTTCCACCAGTCCTCCCTTCGACCCAGTGCTCCGTTTTCCTAAGAACTAAAATCTCATCGATCCATGGTCATCTGTATCATGATACAAACTTAAGCCCCCCGTCTTAAAATAATTGTTTCAAGAAATTGCCAAGCATAGTGTTGTCATTGAAGACTCTGAAACATTATAACGAAAGATTCGCAATACTTGAGACGAAACATGGAAATAGAAATAAGAAGCCACGTGAAACGAACAAAAAACACAACCTGTTGACACATTCCGATAATGGCTAATTGAGAAGCCCATGTTGTTACACATGAATTATATCTAAGCTGTACTGTGTAATAGTCAAGTTACAAAATATAATGAACAATTGCTTGCCTTCGTGTGTTGACTGTCTCCAAAAATCAATTATCGTGGTGTTTGTTTATCTCTATTCATGTGTTCAAAAACCGGGGCGATAATTTGTATATATCTATTTGAAATTTAAGAGATGACCCATTGTTTGTCCCATTAAGTACCACCACCCAGACGTGTATCTCTGCGTACCTTGTCAGTAGATCAATAATTGACAAGTATTTATTTTTAAATTCAATCCGAATAAGGTTTAATTCACTCCTCATTCTCAAAGCTGTCTCCGGGAACTATGCTAATTCCGTCATGGCCTTCACCATCTATTGCTTTGCCTTGTTCATACGTAATCCTTCGCCACCCAGATGTCTCAGATGGATCTTTTTTCCATTCAGTTGTAGGAAAGTAATGATCATTCTTCTTCATTGTTATAACCCAGGGAACATTGTCAAATGTCATAGCCCGAACACGAAAATCTATTTACTTTAGCATCAGAAAAAATTAGAGGGGAACCTTACATGTATTATCTGGAATAGGAACAACCACTTTGAGAAAGTCTTCGATATCCTTAGTAGGCTTACCGTTGACGTGTGTGACAAAGTTAGTGGGCGTAAGTCCATACTGATATGCTGGACTTCCCCGAGTTCGTGCAGACACATAGACTTCACTGTGCAATTTACTTATCTGCTGACGAACAGCATGGTGAGGTCGATGTAAGACGGCACCGCAGAAGCTTACGGCTCGATCTGTCTCAAGGTCATCAGCAGAGACAGTTGGTATTTTTAAGGTCATCTCTTCACAATCCCTAAGGATGACTGCATCAAGATAGTCATGGTCATACATCACATCCAGTTCCGAAACGCGAGTGATAATCTTGCCATTAAGTGATAGAATAACATCGCCTTCAAGTAGCGCAGCGACTTCATCGCCACGTTCGAAGGTACGTTTCCGAACCATAAATAGTTGATGACGAGAAAAGTTGTCTTCCGCTACTTTCTTAATCCATTCTTCTGATACCCCCATAATACGAGCTTGGCTCATTTGAATGGCATTAAATTCAACACTGAGCATACGTAATCGTGGATTTTCGCCGTTCTGGATTTTCCGAATAACTGAGAGGAGACTTGGAGTAGCAAGCCCTAAATGGTAGTCGGTGTCTTTTCTGGTGGAAGGGGATCGTTCGCCAAGGTATGTCAACCATAAAGCTTGGACAGTTCCATCCTCTCCAACAAGAACACCACTTCCACATTGACCGCTGAGACTAGTATCGACTGTTATGGCATCGACGTTGACAGCACGATATCTGGGTGCAACTGTATTTGCTGGAATAGCAACTGCTGTTATATCAGTGACAGTGGTTTGAGCAATCACTATCCGCATGTTCTGGTTGAAACCAACGAAATAAGTAGAGGCACCTTGAGTTATATGAGTTGTACTTAATTTGGCACTTTGAACAGGAGCATCAACAAGCGACGGATCATACTTGATCACTGCGTAGTTCTGGAGGGGATGCATGAAGATAACCTTGCCTTCCACAATTATTGAATCAGCAATGGTAATAGTGATATCACAGAGGTCGTAAGGAACAATGGCTCTCGATATGACAACTAACCCCTTTTCGGCATCAATAACAACACCCATGCCCCACTTGCGGTTACGTGGAAACCCATCCAACTTCATCGGCATATGGCATAGCACTCTCACAAAACTCCGTACAATGTCAGCGGCTGCAGGATGCTGAGTGTTTGATAGTTGGATGAAAGAGGCACTGCGAGGTACAGGCGGGAGAGCAGGTAAGGCATCAGCGATGTCTGTGAAATCCCAGAGTCCCGTTGCATCATTTCTTACGGCAAGTCGCATTTTGCTTGACCAGTGACGGTCAATCGTCAATATACTGGTGTTTAGAGTATGTAAATCTCTGAGATGCTTATATGTCACAACTACCCTAGCTCGGTCTGGGATTTGCTTCATGACTTCGATGAAAGCATCAAGGTCTGGGGTCTTTTTATGGTCTACTGTTTGAATTAGCCAGCCATTATCCATGTGCTCAAATCTGAAAGATCCTGTTGCTTCGCACACAAAAACGCCTTTACAAGCTACTGCATAGAGACGAGCTTGCTGATAGGATAGATTGTGGAAGCTACCGCCTGAAACGGAAACAAATCGATCAGGTGTAATAGCATGTAAATCTCCCACTGGCACTTCCACTTCTATATCATCTCCACCGCGTTGAAGAAGTAACTTCACTGTGCCACCGACACTTGAGTCAAGAATATCATCGAGGCGTATAAATTGAGTGAGTAGTTCTCCGTTGACCTTGATTAAAACATCACCCTCTTCAACTTTATGATCTGAAGGTCCCTCAGGTAAGACTATTTCTGCCACAAGCATACCGGTTTCTTTTGGGAAGTTTTTTCTTACCGCACTCTCCCAATCAGGAGTCAGGCCTAACCTCCTACATTCATCGAATGGTTTAATAATCCATTGACATTGGATTGTGCCTCGTGAAACTGGTATGCCTTCTTGTATACATTTTAGGGCTCGTAACGGTCGATCAAGAGGAAGAAAGTAGTCAGTTGCAGCCCCATCTGTTCTCCCACCGGCTTGTAGGGCCACCGCATAACCATCAATATTCACCACGGGACTCCCAGAACTCCCACCGCTTGCTGCAGCGGCGGCTTGAATATAGTTGGTATTGAAATCGCAATATCCGTCTGCATATTCGGGTGCATTCCTGTCTAGCCTACTAATGACCCCTGATAATATACTCAATTTTTCTCCCGCATCATTTCCAACAACTCTGATCTCGGACCCTACTTTGGCTAAATCAGGTCTGAGTGCCAAAGCAGTTACTGGCATGTACTTAATAGTTTTTGGATCAAATCGCAAGATGCCAAAATCGTGTACAGGATCGCGATAGACAGGATACGCATCAACTTCCTCGTGATTATCGAATATACAGTAGCCCCAAAACGGACCTGCACCTACAACATGTCGATTTGTCATGATATACCTGAATTTCTAAGTAAATACCTGCAGGCGGGAAGAGACTTACCCTCTTTCGGCATCTACCACAAATCCTGTGGCTTCGCTGGTAAGTGCCGAATCTGTATCGAAAGAGCAGGTCTGACAAAATCGGATTGAGACCACATTCCGCACAACTTTCTCGATGCAAGCCTGCCACTCTGCAGTATCAGCCATCCCTGGAAGAACTCTCGTCTCTTCGGTCTCTGATTCGATATCTTCGTCGTAAAGGGGCTCTTCACTCCTTGGTCCGTTTGAGTTCATTTCCACTAATAGCTTGTGTTGCTTGTGTGGCCTTTCGTTAGTAGAATCTGGATGTTGTTTCCTCTTCGTCCTTTGAGGAAGACCGTTCATCTTTTGGGGGCTCAGCCTTGAAAAATATCTCAAGTGAGCTGGAAAAGTCAATCCCTCACTTCTTTGACTTTTGACTGGCGATACACGCGAACTAAAAAATTTGATAGCGAATGGCTTTAAATCAAAATACGAGGCTCTTAATACCAGGTGTAACTGAAGCGCCTGTTTCATTAGCTCTGTAATCGAAGATGACGGTCATTGATTGAGAGCATGCGCTGGAGAAATAATTAATAAGGCACAGTGCTCAGCAGTCGCGTGGTGATTGCAATGCAATCGACTGCAAAAGTTAGTTCCGACGGCTAAGTACATGTAAAAATGGTCGTTCTCCACCTAATTCGACTTTCGGCTAGTTGGTGGCGGTAGAAAATTAAACACTCATCATCATCACCATCACCATCCACATGTACTCTCTTAGTGGATGGAGTTATCCCTAGATACTCAGTGAGAGTGGAGTTACAAGTGAAGTGCACTTCAGCTTCTAAATGATGTGTTACATGTATATAAGATTTATCTAAGTATAGCTAAGGGGAATCACGAACATGAACTTGTACATGTAGTTGATCGATACCAATAAAACAAAAGTTCATCGCAGATGTCGAAAATCTAGAAAGATGTATGGAGGCTAGGGGTCTCTATCACTGTCAATGTATCGTCCATCTATTCAGAAGTTCTATGTTCACGTGACTCGAGGTGCGGTTTGGGGGGCAGGCGACTTTATGGGAAACATAACAGTAAAGTGAGTTTTGTCTCATCGTCCATGTTTCCTCTCACGTAAGACTTCGGCCCGTGCCTAGAACTACCTAGATAGATAGCAACAGTTGCAATGCCCCTTTTGGAGAAACTATTAAATTTCAAATCACCAATTACTCCCGACCAGATTCGAACCTCATCGTAAACATTTATAGAGGGGGGAAGAAGACACTTGTACTTTCGTAAATAACTTCCTGGAGATTATCGTCCAGTTTTCTAACCACACCCAGTGCATCTTTACAGTTGTGGACACTATGGAACTCTGTATGTGAGTAATCAGTCCAGAGCATAGGAAATATCGTAAATATATATTACATGTAGTAGATCTCGGTGTACATAATATCTACCGCAGACAACCGTCAAAACTATCTCCAAACTTTGTTATGACGTGAATAGGCATTAGATCTTTACCTATCATGACAAAGTCTACACAATTTTGGATGATAACTTAAGGACGTCAATAAAAGTTTTCAAACTGAATTTTCTATATGAGAGTGGTACGTGTAATTACATGGCGAACTCGACTCGATAGGTATTTTTGTCGTAATATGACTGTCAGAGCCGCTACGCGGTATATCCTTGTCTATCTACAGTGATATAGCATCTTCATGTACAGGGTGGCAAGGTTAAGTTAGCGAACCGAATTATCGACAGGGGTTATATAACAGGGGTAGCTTTTGCCAAAATGAGTAGGCGGTAAGGCCCCGGTGAAATTCTTTTTGCATGGTATCCCAGTCCTCTTACATAATCTTTTTGGCAAGTCCCATCTTTGCAACTGCGCCCTTGCTGTTCACATCTCTCCGCATCGCCCACAAAACTATTTTCTGACATCATCATCATTGTTTCTGATCGTTAAGAATAACTCCAAATTCTTATTACTCGATCAGCATCCTTGACACAAAAAAATCATTTGTAATTTACTAATCTTAGTAAGTCTAATGTTTGCTTGCTTTATTTAATACTTATAAACATCATGACAGGATGGATCATACAATATCCCCAACAGTCCGCAGATGCGCGCCCTTTCTCTCACGAGATCAAAGAATACAGGTGGATATAAGGCTACAGCAAGGATATGGATAATCTAATAAATTAACGTGACTTGGATACTCGCACCTCACAGAGCAGGAATCTCGAACGGGAAAATAGCAGATCAGTTTAGAGTAACCAACACACAAGTTCAGGGAGCTGTTCGATCTGGCCGCGTCTCCCCTCAACCTAGATCAGGACGGCCACATTCCTTGAGTTCAGTTTAGGTTGAGAAACTGGAAGCCTTTGTTTGTTGTCGAGAAACACGACAAATGTCGTTTCTCGAACTGGCACTCCACTTTCGTCAGTGGGTGTTGGGGAATTTGCGATCCGGAATGCGTTGCTCAAGAGAGGATACGAAAGACGTCTACCCAGGAGATCTCCCCCCCTAACCCAAAACCATCGCTCGGTACGGCTTTTTGGGCAGAGCAGCACCTAAGCTGGCGTCAGGAGTGGTCCCAGGCTCTTTAGAGTGATGAAACTTGGATCAATGACGATCGAACAACCTCTGGTCATGTTACCAGGAAAGTGAGTATAGACCAATCTATCGTCCAAGGTATGCAAATTTATAACTACGTTAAAAGAGAGGCCAGGAATTTGATGATACTTGTGTCGTAGACCGATACAAGAAGAACAACTCTTGGATGTTCTGGAGGAGTTTGCAGGAGTCGAGCGGGGTCCATGTATCTTTCGGGAGACAGATTGGGGAAATATGACCTCCGAAAAATAAGCTTTGCCTATTCTCCCATTGGTAGTAGATTGGACTAGGGCGAAGTCCGAAGAGATTGGTCGCCAAGTCTACTTTATGCACGAAAATGCGGCTGTACTAAAAGGACGTCCAGCCAGGGAATACCTCTATGCCAATGAAGTCCAATCCATTCCTTGGCCTGCTAATTCCTCTGATTTAAACCCGATCGAGAAAGCATGGAGTCTGATGAAATACTATATACAGGAACGGTATCCGGGGTTTGAGCAGTGGAGGCAGCGGAACAGGGAGGAGGTTCGCTCCATTGTGCTAGAGGCATGGTACCATAGTACGACGGTGGAAAAGCTTTCTCGTCTAATGGAAAGCATGTCGAGAAGATGCGAGGCAGTCATTAGCGCAAACGGTGGTCCCATCCCATACTAGAAAAAATTTCTGTTACTACAGAAAATTACAATATGAAATCAAAACATCACTGACGTATGAATGTGATTTTTCGGCTTAGTGCGAAGCTAAGTGGAGAACGACAGGGCAGTTAACTTCTGTCGGACACGAATTCTCCCACGTTATTTTAGAGATTTTATGGAATAGAGTTTGGAGCTCTACCTGATTAGGCCTCGCTTAGACAAGATTATCTTTGAAAACTACCTTATATGGACAAAGATGGGCAAAAATCCCCTGTAAATGACCAGTTAGTTAACTTAGCCTTGTACCACTGTATCTACTAGTCCTAGAGCAGCGACTAGGGATCACATCGCCCCTGCACGGCCGCTATTGCGATCATCACTAAGAGCCTAGTGTCTCAGGTATATACAACATAGTACATATAGCAAAATGGAACAGAATAGGATGGTAGGCTATTGGACATTCTGGTTATATGATGTACTATATCCTGAGTACTCTCATTCAGGGGTCCACAATGTAAATGGCCTTTTATTATACACAGGGGTCCAGACCCGGCCATATCCTGGTCATGTTTTGGAGCTAATTTAGGGCGTATTTACTGCCGGTGATCAAGCAGAGACACCTATGTGGGTAATTGTGCACGTGTTACTTTTAGTTACTATCTCTACTTGGTACTCACGATACCAGATTCACGAAGTGATCAGTATAGAAGTCAGTTTAGTAGATTGATAGATGATCTCCCTCTCTTCTACATCGTCGACTTTCTATATGGTCCATAGCCTCAACGTTCTAATATTACAGGGGTGATATGTTCTAATCAGGCGCTAGCAGGGTTTCTCCAGTTCAACGCTTTCCGAGGTATCCACATTATTCCTCTTCGCCCAAATAGGCAGTCCCCTGCCTTCCAAATTAATAACATTTAATCCAAAATTATACAAATAAAAAAAAACCGATGTTATATAAATGTATAAAAACAGGAATGACAAATGAAAGTAAGACACTGCTGCAAGGAGTCTTGCACGATCTTTTTGAAGTAACGTCTTGCTTCCATACCAGAAGCTTTGAGCCGGGTGACCGTCCTGGACGTAAGCCGGAAAGAGATTGGATCCGTTGTAACGGTTAGCTAAATCAACACCTCCGGGGGAAGATAGAGAGTAGGTGTTGTTTTCGTGAGAGGATGTTATTAACCAGGGGCCGTCGTAAAACGGCTCGTGTTTATGATTGCGCGACCGAACACGAAGAACCCAATCACCGGCGGCGTATACTCTCATTAAAGCTTTCTTCTCTTGTGTAAATGCTCGAACTGTATCTCGGGCGCATTTTAAGCTGGCAACGTAGGATCGCGCTAGTGGTGCGGCGTGAGCTTTAACGAGATCCTGGGCGAAAGATTTTTCTTCCATAATTGTAGGTTCACGATCGTAAAGAGGGTAGACGAGTTGAGTTTCTGGTGGTGTTGTGCCAAACATTAAGAAATGAGGGCTGTAACCGGTGGGCCCGATCCTTCTGTTGTAGATAGAAACTCCGTGGTCTAAGATCGAAGAGTAATTAGTTCCCGGTCTATCCAAAACCAGTCTATTCAAAATATTCTTAAGGACTCCGTTGGCCTGTTCAACTTTACCTTTGCCTCGTGGACGTTGAGGAGTTATTCTGATGGGTTTGATGCCCCTTGACCTATGCCAATTTGTGGCTGCTTCGCCAACAAACGCGTTGTGGTTATCGCTGACGTATTCTTTGGGTCTGCCAAAAGTATTTTCAATGTACAAAAGGACAGGCGCGGTGTGATCGAATTTTGTACTTGGAACAATTCTGGATACCAGCCAGCCTGTTGAATATTCAATAGCATTAAGTAAGATGTGTTGATTAGGGCCGGCGGGGCCTGTGTGGTCGATAGCCCATCTGGTTAATGGCTGTGGTGGTGAAATAGGTATAAGGTTGGGAGGGCATGGGTCCGGTTTCCTCATTAGTTGACACGATGAGCATGTGCGGATAGCCTCGTTTGCTGCTAAGGAGGCGTTAGGATGCCAGAATCTTTGACGTAGTTCTCTCAAAGTTGTTCCGATAGAAGCGTGTCCAAGTTGCCGATGTAAAGTTGCAGCTTCTGCAATTAGTGATTCGTACTCGACAACTTTGAGCATTGTAATGGCACCTGGACGACTGGGGGGTTCGCCAATTGAAACGACAGGTTGAGGGAGAAGAAAGTAAAGTTTGTTGTCGTATATTGTAAAATATTTCTTGACCCAAGCGCTGTCAAGCCGCGTCGGTAAAGGTTCACTGGACGAGAGGAATTCGAATATTGCTTGGAGGTCGACTCGTGAAAGGGCGTCGACGCGAGAAACTATGGGAATTCTCTGTGAATTATCGGCGGGAGCTGGGGAACTACCAAGTACTGCATCCCAGTAGTTGTTCCGTTCGGCTACGGGAAGCGAACTGTCGGGTAGACGGGAAAGATAGTCCGCAAGTACGTTGGCCTTACCTTGCCGAAAGACTATGTTTATACCGTAGTGCTCGATGATACTAATAAAGCGCATCATGCGGGGAGGTTGCTCAATTTTAGACCTAAAGAGTTTGAGGGATTCGTGGTCTGAGACAACCGTTACGTCTCCTCCTTCCACCCAAATTTTCCAGTGCTGTAGGCACATTACTACACTCAGCATTTCGCGTTCTTGGGAAGGGTAGCGCTGCTGTGTAGGTGACAGTTTTTTGGAAAAGTAAGCTACAGGGTGTAGGAGTCGTTTACCGTTGGAATGAAGATGTGGTTGTAGTAGGGCACCTCCGACGTGTTTTTGTGAAGCATCGGGCTCGATGACAACTGGGAGACTGAATTGAAACATAGCCACTACTGGTAGAGTGGTAATGGCGTCGCGGATATGTTTCCAAGCTTTGATCGCGTCTTTGCCCAAAACGACCTTGCAGTTTTTGGGACCTTTCATTAGTTCATGAAGGGGTTCGCATAGTTGAGAAAAGTTTTTGATAAGGAATCTCATGTAGCCTGCTGCTGAGATGAATCCTCTTATTTCTGAAGTCGTGTTTGGCATTGGTCTATTTCGCACGGCTGAGACCTTTTCAGGATCAACTTGTATGCCTTGTTCCGAGATGAGAAAGCCGAGGAAAATTCCTTGGTTGACGAAGAAACGACATTTTGCATCGTTAAGCAAGATACCATATTCTACTAGCCGTTTCATCACGAGGAGGTTTCGTTCATGAAGCTGTTCTTTAGTGTCGGCGAAGATACAGGCGTCATCTAGTAGACCGGCGCAAAAGGTACGGAATGGCTCTAAGATTTCTTCGATAAAAGCTTGAAATGTTGCTGGGCTGTTACAAAACCCAAATGGCATGACGAGCCATTCGTATAAGCCCCAAGGCGTGGAGAAAGCTGTTTTATGGACATCTTGAGGCGAGATATTAATGTGCCAGAATCCATCTTTGAAGTCGAGAAAAGTATACCATTTGTGACCAGCCGCTTTCTGAATTTCGTGAAAGGCGTTTGGTAGGAGGTGGGCGTTTTTGACCGTAATCTTGTTAAGAGGTCGATAGTCGACACAAAATCGCCACACTGGCTTTTCTGTAGGCTCGGGAGTTTTTTTAATTGTGAGAAGTGCTCGCGAGGCCCATGGACTTTGTGATTTTCGTATTAAAGTTCCGACTTTACCTTTCAGAAATTCGCGAATGGCTAGTTCGTGCGCTCGGCTGTAAGGTCTTGGAGAAACTCTTACGGGTGGGTGATTTTCGGTATTTATTGAATGAGTGACTTTAGAAACCTTTGAGGTATTTCGGAATTCTGGGTTAAAAAGACCAGGGAATTTGTTGGCGTAGTGAATCACTATTTGACGAGCCCAACTAGGGGTGTCACGATGAAAGACGGGATATCGATGTATGGAAGTAGAAATGGTAGATGTAAGGAAAACATTATGTGAATGAGATTCTTTAATAGAAAAGTTATGTTTACAAACTGAATTAGAGGGAAGAAAACGTTTTAAGACAGGTTTATCAGGGAAATCGCGTAGAATAATGTCTCCGTCGGGAGTTGAATAGAAGCCGAATTTTTGGTATAAAGTGTCACGGGTTAACCGATCTTCAAGCTTAGGTGGTTACCTAAGCGAGTACGAATAGGATAACTTGGAGTTATCGGACTTAACGGAGGTTAGGGGAGTGCGCGAAGAGAGATGTGCAGGACGCGTGCGGTCGTCCGAACTACATCGTGTGGTCGTGTCCGAAAGTACACGAAGATGCGACCGGACAACGGAAGGTACGAGCAAACATTGTACGACGTACTCTAGCTGAGGATATCAGCGTCGGACAATCAAACCTATTGCTCTAATACTTAAATGTACATATTTCCGTTACATAGACTTTTCCTTTCGTTATACGAATTTATTCAATCAACTACATTCTGACCAACTTGGTTTCCGTGACATTATAAATTCGTATCTTTATTTATTTCCCTTCTTACCCGTTATTAAGCTATCAGAGTTGGTAGGCTTAGGGCTTCTTAAGGGGGAACGTTGAAAGTGGATGCCAACAATTGGGGTACCGAGTGAGACTGCTAGTGAAAGGACAGCATCATCACGATCAGTTAGTGAGCGAAGTCAGGATTCCTTTAGAACACCGGAAGAGGACAGTTCGACGCCGATGGATTCAAAATTATTTAGTGGAGATTACGCTGGGGACACCAACATAGGGAACGTTGAGTCCAATCAGTCTAACATGGGAAGTGAATCGGGCAACATATACCGGGATATCAAAGGATGGCTCGACGAAATAAGAGAAAGGGATAGGATTAGAGAAATAGAACAAAGAGCAGAGTTGGATGAGCTCCGTCAAGAAATAAGAAAACTATCGACGCAAGAAGTCCCTAAACAAAGACTACGAGACCTAGGACCAACGCCAGTAGCCGAATCGTCTCAGAGTACAATAACGAAATTTAAGCCTTTGAGATGGCCAGAGGCGTATGACCACAAGGACCCAAGCCAATGGACGACCACGCACAGTATCTTATGCTACATTTACCAGCGCGATGTGGTAGAGAAAAGACTACTTGAACCTTCAGACTTTTTCATGAACTTGTTTAGCCATTCGGTAACTGGAGCGGCAAAAAATATGGTGACTGGGCAATTCCAGGAAATGATAGCAAATGGGAGGTCGACGGATGCCTTAGGATTTTTGCGCGCCATGGACGAAACTTTTCGAGACAGAAATGAAGAAAAACATGCAGCTGCACTCTTTTACGCATGTAAGCAGTTCAAGGATGAAAGTCTAGCGTCCTTTCTATCGCGGTTCCAACAGCTCCTTGCTCGCAGCCCAAGTTCGTCCACAGAAAATAAAAATAAGATTTACCAGCTGCACAATTCGTTAAATCAGACAACCCGGAATTATCTTGTCGGGAGATCTGCCCCAAATATATTAAATGAGCTGGTTGAATTCTTATCGGGTGTTGGATCACAGATCGAAGAAGTGGGTTTAGTAAGAACGCGGAGTTATGCGATTGGCCAGACGGGAGGGTTTGATGACGGTACTAGGGGCATTGCTGGAGGTAGATTATTAGGTACAGCTACGACGTTGCCGGCATATCGTCCAAAATTCGTTGCACCCAATAATAACAACAAAGATGCTGACGGCGACACAAAGATGACTGGTATCAATAGAGTTCGTGCTCAATGGGTCTCTCAGGAAGAGTTAGATCGGCGAAGAGCAGCGGGAGAATGTTTGAGGTGTGGGAATAAAAGTCATCGCATAGCGAAGTGTTATTTTCTACCAGCGTTACGACCAGAAACTGCCGTTCAAATTATAACCAACGCGGATGAATTAACGCCGAGTAAGACGACTGGTAACGAGGGGTTAAAAGATTAGCCTCTGAACAAAGTCACGTTCAGGGGCCAGGAAGTGGAGTTTGTAGATCAGGCATGGGACAAAGCACATCTGGAGATCAAGATGCAGCTGGGATGCTGAATGGGCCACCATTTGTTATAGATACGTTATTAAATTATTCTTATTCAGTACCTGCCTTGATTGACAGCGGATGTGATTGTCTCGCCGTCGTAAACAACTCCCTAGTGCGCGAAATGAATCTCCCGAGAATAAAAGTAAAGCCTCGCAAACTTACGGAGGCCACGGAATGTAAGCAGAAGAGCGAGGAATTCATAACGGAAATGACGAAAATGATACTTGATATCGACGGCTATCAAACGATGTTACACGCTTATATTATACCTCATCTCTCACATAAGCTTATTCTCGGGAAGCCTTGGATGGAACGAGAAGATGTTGTGTATCATGCTAAAGATCATCGGATGGATATACGCAAAGCCTTAGTTGACGAAAACCCCTTGTCGGTGTGGGAGAAAGGATTTCAAGAGAGAAGTAATGATGCTTCACGATTTGTCACGAGCATAGCTGGTCTATCCGCAGGAGTCTTCCTGGCAACAATTAAGAGAGCTCAAAAATATGCGAGTAATAACGGAGTACAATTATTTTCTATCACCCTCGCCGATATCCAGAAAGCTCTGGCTCCCGCCAAGAAGTTAGATAAGAGTCTAGAAAGATTGCCGAAAGAATATAGAGACTTTGTCGATATTTTCAAGAGGGATTTGATAGATAGATTGCCGCCTCATCGCCCGGGTCACGATCATGAGATTAGAGTCGAGCCTGAGAAAGAAATACCCTGGGGGCCCTTATATGGTATGTCAAGAGACGAACTACTGGTGTTAAGGAAGACTCTTACCGAGCTGCTTGATAAAAATTATATCCGTGCAAGTAACTCTCCTGCAGGAGCACCGGTACTATTCGTCCGTAAACCTGGAGGTGGGTTACGCTTTTGCGTAGATTATCGAGCCTTAAACGCTATTTCGAAAGCAGATAGGTATCCCCTACCCCTGATTAAGGAAACCTTGGCCAAATTAAGCAAGTCCGTTTGGTTCACGAAGCTGGATGTACGAGCAGCCTTCCATAAGCTTCGAATTAAGAAAGGAGATGAATGGAAAACTGCCTTCCGCACCAGGTTTGGGCTTTTCGAATGGTTGGTGATGCCCTTTGGTTTAAATGGAGCCCCAGCATCATTCCAGAGATATATCAACGAGACCTTGCGCGAATATCTCGATGATTTTTGTTCAGCTTATGTGGATGATATATTAATATACACGGGTGGAAGCCGATCAGATCACGAAGGAAAAGTTCGTCTGGTATTAAAAAAATTGCAAGAAGCGGGCCTAGGCCTAGATATCGACAAGTGTGAATTTAGCGTCAGAAAAACTAAATACCTAGGATTCATTATATCCAGCGAAGGAGGATCGTCATCAGTAAGAATGGACCCGGAAAAAGTCAAGGCCGTCTTAAACTGGGAGCCACCGACAACCACAAAGGGGCTACGAGGGTTTCTAGATTTCGCTAATTTCTATAGAGGCTTTATAGAAAAATTTTCAGAAATCTGTGCACCGTTAACATCTTTGACGAGGAAAGGTACACCATGGAAATGGGGTGAAGAGCAAGTGAAGGCTTTCAACATGCTCAAGAGGAAATTTTTAGAGGAACCAGCTCTCGCCCAATGGGACCCTGACAGAGAAACGATGCTGGAAGCAGACTGTTCAGGCTATGCTCTAGGAGGCTGTCTCCTTCAGAAACAGATCGACGAATCTTGGAGACCTGTGGCCTACTATTCCCGGAAGCTGAGTGGAGCAGAAATGAATTACGAAATTCATGACAAAGAGCTTTTGGCTATAATAGCGTGTATGAAAGAATGGGACGCAGAATTAAGGGGCCTCGGCAAGATCTTTACGATACTAAGCGACCACATGAATCTGAAGTACTTCCTTACTATGAGAAGATTGACTGAGAGACAGATACGCTGGGCAGAGTTCATGTCAAGATTCAGATATAGCCTAGTATATCGGAAAGGAGTAGAGAATGCTCGCGCTGATGCTCTTTCCCGCAGGGACCAGGATAGACCGAAGGAGGGTGACCCACGGTTATTGAGCCGAGAGCGACAGGCATTAGATCCGATTAAAATCACCAAGATGAGCTTGGGCGGAATAGAAGTAGGGGAGGGGCACGAAATCTTCACGAACGAGGATCTACAGGCCCTCTGGAATCAAGGAGTCCGAGAAGATGTCAATTATGTTCGGATCGTCAAGGCCGTCCAAGATGGCGAGCGTGCATGGCCTCGAGACCTGAAGGTGCAGACTGAAGGTTCTGACGAGTTAAAACCTCTACAGGCAATGATCGCAGCTTGTAGCTTCGATCGTGAGAAGGGAATTCTTCGTTACCAGGATCGGATCTGGGTACCGTTGTTTGAACCACTGACGACAGCTCTGATACAGAATATACATGATGCAGCTGTATCAGGACATCCAGGAAGAGACTAGACGTTAGCACAAGTTGCAAGGAGCTATTTCTGGCCGGGTATCAGCAAAGCCATCAAGCGGTTCTGTAAGAACTGTCACATTTGTGGAAGGTCATTGTTAGATTCCTGAAGATATTTTGGATCGGCGCTGGAAGTTTTGTTTTTGGGAAAATAGTAATCTCGGTTAGAAGTCCATTTTGGGAGTTTTAAAGTTTTCATTGTATATATAAGACGACAAGCTC
>JAKRRZ010000671.1:0-17459 GCA_022627015.2 Podosphaera aphanis | reverse complement strand
GTAACCTAAGTGGGAGTAATTAACAACTCCTCACTTCTGTTGACAGACTCTTATCATCCCACTCGACGTCTCTCGTGATATATTCTACCAAGGCTTATACCTTGAAGCTTGATCTCCCACATTTTACAACAACCTTTGTCATACCAACAAAAATCTTGTGGATATATTTTGTGTATAACACGCACACACAATCATTTCAGCCTAGTATGAAGAACGAAATATTGCCTCATAGAGATCTTTAGTATGCACATATTTGCATATAATTTATGCACAGTTCACATGATGTTTTATAAATTGCTTATAACGATTTATTTCTCCTAAAGCTAGCACTACCTAAAACTATCGAAGCTATGGCGGCTCGTAGCTACGGCCGAGGGTATGCTACAAATCGACAAGTGCCCAAGTAATCAAAGCCTTTATAGGCTTTCCGCCTGCTCCTCCCTCAGGCAAGTTCTGATCAAACTAACTCTTGCCTTCATATCCTCCATTCTCCATCCTCCACTTTCTACTTTCTACTTCGTTCTCGTTCTTAGAAAGATAAGAGAAGTAGAAAGAGGGAAGAAAGTAGAATGAGCGAAGAAAGGAGAATGAGTGAAGAAAGGAGAATGAAAGAGGGAAGGAGAATGAAGGAGAAAAGGAGAATGAAGGAGAAAAGGAGAATGAACCTGCATCCTCCTTGCCCGTCCATTCTCCTTCCCTCTCCATTCTCCCTCCCTCGTCCATTCCCCTTCCCTCCAATCTGCTTTCCGAGATTATTCTCTCTTTCTCCTCCCCCTGCTAGTTCCTCGGTCTTCTCGTAAGCAAAACCTGTTACAATAACATAATTTTCTTCCAACATACTTGTACCATGCTTCGTTTAGGCAAACCTAGCCGTCTGTTAGTCCACTAGCAATCTGGCCATTAACTAGACGACGTTCAAAGTTGACAGCCACTTATCTGGAGTACAAGCTTAGTTGTGTCCGAGTTTACTTCTGTAGCTGGTGCTGCAACAGAAGGCGTTGTAATTCTGCCACACTACGAACCACATTTGTTACGCTAAGATCTATTGCTCTCTACCAAGTAGTATTGTAGAGAGATATAATTTCGATGTAAATAAATAGGGTATTAGTAAAGATGTTCAGTAGGAGTTTATGTTGTTAATATAGATGACTGTATGTATAGATGTGTAAGTAAGAATTTTGTATGTGCCAAGGTTTAGATAATGTCAGAGCAATTTCTTACTTTTTTCAAATAAATTATTAGTCAAGTGATTCGGGATTTTGCTGGATTGATGCCTGTCTGATATGTGACGAAAATTGTATTTAATGCATGTATCTGAGAGGCATGAAGATAGCAAATCTCTATCTAGTACTTCGAATGTTCAAATATGAGCCACTAAGTACCTGTAGTATTAGCTGCAACTTCAAAATAAGCGGAGATGATGTGGTGGTAGGAATATGTAAAAGAGATGGGAGTAAAGTTGAAGAAAGGGTGGAAAGGAAGGAAATTTTCACTTTGTGGATAGATTTTCTAGTGTGAGCTCTATTACAGTCACATAAATGCCCAGCAGGTGAAATTAAAGTCTTGCTGTTGTGGAGTTACCTTGAGCTAAGTTCAGTGTTAGATGCTGCTTAAAGAACCACCCACTCAAAGGTAGCTAGGTGACCGAGTATTTCGAGTTCAGGTATAATGGACATGCCATGGGCAGCACCAGTGCTGAGAAGAACCCCCTGTAGTAAGAGGGATGATGAAAACTGGATCGTTTGGGACGTAAATTAGTTGTATGATTGATGTACGCACTGTTTCCTCCCAAACATTAAGTCTAAGTATAGGATCAGTCCTCTTGGTGTCAACGAGAATTCTGAAGTAAACAAAAATGATGGGGTCGTTTTTCGAGATGAGATGATAATTGAGGAAAGCAATTATTTTCGCTAGCTGGTTTTTATACTGGATTAAAGACTCTAGCTCTAAAGAGTAGAACCGGGTGCTATAAGGTGTGTGGTATGAACAGCTCTGTCAGGATTGCCTTTCTTGTATACATGCTACTCTGACAAGCTCTTATACCAGTGGAAAACTCCTCGTCGTTCGTCGACCCTGTCAATATAAAATTGCCGTAACTCTCTGCGGAACCGCCACGGTCAACCGATCCCCACTTCGTGATGTGATCAGGGATTTGGTATCCGTGAAGCTGCTGCTTCGAAAGTTGCTCGTATAGTTTGACAGTAACGCGGGACTGGGCGAGTTGGGCGTCTGTTTGCTTGTCTGACACACTAAGGTTGGACTTGAATACTTGTGGGTATTTTTTAACTAGGCGATAAATTTGCTGGACGGCTTCCATACACGAATAGGAGAATCCCTCGTTCACAATGCCTCGAATACTGGCATGGATACGCTCCTTGTCGAGTAGATCACGCTCCAAATTATGGTGATTGATGCGTGACGCTTGGTGTCTGAAGAATCTATGCTTATCTTCACCCCAGAAGACACTTGTAATCCACGGGTTACCGTATTCTCGCCGCATTAGCTCGAAGTATGCCCCAGTGTGAAAATTTGGCAGGTTATCGACACCTCCAGTGCTCTGTACAAGGTTCTCTGTTTATTGTAATCTTGTAAGTTGAGACAACTGGCTTGCAGTATATTTGCTGAATGATGGGATGTATGGTTCGGCGCTTGATTCCGATGCAGCGTCATAGAAAGACTTGTCAGTAGGGATATCCATCCTGGGTGAATTGAGGTATACAGAGACCCTACTAGCAGAGAGTACTGGTCTCCGAGATGGCTCTACCCTCAGAGGTATTCTTTTCGTGACCTGTAAAGATGAGCCAGCTTTTTTTAACTGGAGCCAATGTCTTACTTGACACGGGCGCGTCCAAAGATTTCTTCCGAGGATTTATGCCCTGTGACCAGAAAGGCGCAAGACAAATGGAAGGTTATAATTCCAAATGGGACAAATGAACCGGACCCGGATGATATTTTACAGTATATTTAATGACAGCTGGATATGTAAATAGTTGATTATAGTTGAGCTTGTCCAAATGCAAGGCCTCGGTAGTACCATGGTTTGTTACTAGTACTTCCTGTCAAGCATCTTGACTAGTAGATGTAATTACCTAGCTGTGACTGTTAACTGCACACACAACATTGTGTGTCATTATCTGTTAGGGACATGGCATGCTGACGAAACGCTATCGAATGGGGCTTCAGAGGGCACGGCCCCGAATATAATATGTGCGGCGTATTTATGGATGGCAAGTGCTTACTGGTTACGTAACGGAGGAATATAGAATAAATTGTCCGTCTATTTTCATGTAAATAATTTATCTTCATCTCCTCTTATCGATCACTGATTATCGATTCTTAATCCCAATCATCGTTGAATGCAATCCTTCTTTTACTGCAATCTCATAACCTCTCAACATTATCGTGTATTACGACATCTTAGCGTGTAGCGCTATTGAAAGACACTCTCCTAAAGAAAATTCTTCATGTACATGAAGTGCTTTTGTCACTTACTGCCGGGGCATAGCTTCTCATCGGTTCGGTATGAGGGACCCTAGAGCCCCCATATACAAAACCCTCAGTTGGAAGTTGAATCAAGCGGTATGGCAGCATGGCTTTATGGAACTCCCTTTAGACGGCTCCTGATTCACATTTTTTTTTTAAATCATTATTGTGTATGCAGCCTGAAGCTATGACACGTATGATTACGGAAGATGTGTTTCTCATAGATGACTCATTTTGACGTCTTGGAACACTCATACTCAGATTTCATTTGCAGGTACCACTACGAGGATAACGTCTTGCGACATGTAACCTCTTCCGTGAATACCCACCACAGGGAAAAGCGGGAAAAACCCATGGTTATCTGAATATACTTTCATCAAGCTATGAGAAAAACACCACCGCGAGAGAGTGTGATTAGCGGGTCTTACTGGATTCGAACCAGCTTTCTCCTGTCTCGAGTGGGGCATGTGTCCAAGCTGCCCAGAGTCTACTTGGGAGAACGGCCAGGACGGTGTACCACTGCACCATCCGACCCTCTCTGGGGTTTTTGGCGGTGAAAGAAATTACTAGCTAAGTTTACACAGGAATTATAAAATGTAAGTGTCGCCTATGACAACCATCTTTCAGCTCTCTCATTGGGTAAGGTCTAGGACCTTATCCTTTTAGGTAAGGGCTAGTGGTCGAGATATGTCGATCTGGGGCAAATATATCCGAGAGTACTTCCAAGGTCCAGGCTTCTGCTATGATCCAAATTATCAATTACATATAAATTAGCACTCGTATCTCGATGTCGAGTGATATAGGTTTAGATATTCAAGTAACATCGGATTACCTTTAGCGTTTGCCATTGTTGTTAATAATAGAAAAGACCTGAGATCTTGGGGATAATATAAAGCCGGAGCATTGGTTATCATAGGAGGAGGAAGACAAAGTTAATCTTTAATCATCAATCTATCAATTAGACATTCTTCAACTGACATTTGATCGATAAATCCGAGACATTAAATAAACAAAAGTCAAGCAGCTAGCGCTAAAATACAATGCGCATAAAGTGTAACACTTCAGCACTTTACATCATCCCTAACTGTAGGTTTGACTTCCACCCCCTCTGTTTCTTCTTGAACAATATCTAAGACCTGGCCTATACAAGTAGGATGGTGCCGGAAGATGAAAATCAACAATTTTTGGCTCCCTAAACTCCAAGTTTTTAAACCCAAATGAATTCAGTCAAAGCACTCTAAAATCAATTTTCTTTTCATTAGTTGATGGATAAGTACATAAATAATAATTCGTTTGATCGACTTTTATCTTAAAGCCACTGGTTGTGAAGTTATTTGCGTTTAAAAATCCGATAATTTGTATGGGGGATCAAGATTTCAAACATGCACGAACTACCTGCGCCATATCTCATCGGCCAATCAGAGTAGAGACCTGTGATCTGCAGCCGCCCAAAATAGCTTCATGAAAAGGTACAGACCCTGAGTAATTGAGGAATCAATAAAAGGCTGGGTATTTACTCTAAGAAACGGGTTTAAATGTTTCGACGCGTAATGCACGACAGGCAACAAAACACTATTGTGGCTAGTCATTGAAATATTATAGTTCTGATCCTCTAAATTTATAAGATTTATTACAATAGTCTCAAATACATATTTTTTAAACATGAAGTAGATTCATATGGCATTCAAGGATCAAGTTGCTGCTAAAGCCGCAGCTAGATCGAGAAAGACTATTTATGGTGCAAAAATTACTCTGAATAAGACCATCAATTGTTCTCTATAAGAAAATCCATTACATATGGCAATCAATTAAAATAGCGTCTCTTCGGGTATGCCTCGCTTAGGGTGTATCTAGCCTTAGTACCCCCCTCTCTAGTCTATTCGGATTTCAGAGTTTGATCTCAACTTAGTTACTCTTCCGATTGCACCCACTTGCCGTTACATTCTCAATTCGTTAGTCTAGAATAAATTGCTTGCTCTGCTCTTTGAGCCGTCAATTTAATTAACAGCTTTAGATCAATGGATAGTTTTCGATAATGAATCTAGCTCAAGGAGTGTAGGCTAATTTGCCCAACTACCTGCACCATGTCGACATCTGCTAGCTGTTACTAATAAACAGAACTTTGGTACAAATTGCTGACAATGATCTTTCAGATGTATTTAGATAGTCCGATTTCAATGTAAATAACCATTTTGATATCTTAGCGATAATGACGGATCATGTATTTGATCATACGTACTCGCTTTTAACGCATTGAAGACTGTTACTAGCCGTCGATATTTCTGTACGTAAATTCTCGTTATTTCTCGTTGATTTATTAATTAGCTTCTTGACATGGCGAAGGGTCGATTTTCGTGACAAAATATTTCATCCTTGATTCCAAGCTCAGGGAATAGTTTTGCAATTTTGACAGGATCACCTCCATGCGATGGCATTGATAAGACTTTTATTGGCCCAGTAGATTTCGTTTGACTGGATGGATTATGATTATCTTTCGGATCATGTTTACTATAGTTTCCTAGCTGCAGATTCCTTGGCATTTCTTGCAGGGATTTAGAGCAAACTCCTACACCACTAACACTGCACGTAGAGTTGTGAAGATCCACGTGAGGTACCATTGAGCCAGGCGCAGCGCCACGACGGTGAGGCAATGACTGATTACGTTTTGGAATAGAAGTAGGTTGCAATGATTGAAGTGCGAGGGATTGAGCTCGAGAGCTTGTCAAAGTTGCCTTTGAGGATGAGGTTTCATTAATCGCACTTGCTATACTATCGCGAAGGCTAGAATCAACTATCCTAGGGGTAGAAGACGTGACATCAAAAGTGGCTTTTTCATTAGCGAGAAGACCTTTTTCTGTTACACACTTTGTCGAGCGAGAGTGCGCGGGATCAAAACTATAATATTTATCAATAATGGGATGAACCATGACTGTTTGTTTGTGAATGGTCAATGTCGAGTTCGTCGGAACAGTCACCCAGCTTTCTTCGAGAGAGTTAGTTACGTTCTTTGATGACGGACAATATTACCTCTTTCGAACGTTAAGGGCTCACTTGCCACCAGAACAATATCGGCACCTTTATGCCTATGATTCATCTGGTACTCCCCTTTTGTACTTTTATCTTCCCAGCAAGTCCCAGAAGAGTAGTATAGACTGGAGGCTTCATCAGTTTGACTGCTTATGTACCTTGTACAGACAACACTATGGCCGTCAGTCACGGCAAAATTGAGAAGGCTCCGGGTGTCAACGTTCTCCTCTTCTATAATGCTTGATGGAATATCGGCAACGAAACTATTTATTTGATTTATTGTCCTAAGCATAGCGCTTCTGAGCACAGTTGGACCGAACCCAGTATCAGGAGGAGAGCTTGGATTGTGACCCATCCGTTCTAGGGTGTCGAGGTAAAGAGCAAATGCCCACTCACTGTCCGTTGATCCATGAACCCCCAAGTACCATTTGTCTGCCAGGTGTTCCCCAAGTTTTCTTTTAATATGCTTCCATGCTCCTAATCCACCATTATGCATCCACATCAAGCTTGAATGAGAGAAGGGATGACAGTTATCTTCACTTAGCGAGCCTTCGGTCGTCGCCCGAACATGGGCGAAGATTAGGCGTGAAGCAGTTTTCGATGCTATTCGCGGTAGATTAACGCAATTCCATGCAGGGGCTGTAGAGGTGAAAATACAAGGCTCAGGGCCTAATTTTTGATCGGGGTAGTAGCCGATTCCAAAACCATCGCCTGATCAAAATTAGGGTCGATCAGTCATGGACGTGGCATTAGGGCATACCATTGTGTGGCCTTCTACGATCCAGGCGGAGACGCGAATCGAAAGACTGATTGAGAATAGAGTGAGTTGGATCGAGAATCAGCTTCGAGAGCAGAATCTCATCAGAACCTTTGTAAACCTTTGAGTTGTCAGCATCTAGCACGGAAAGTTCAGAGGATCTAGGCCGATACCATAAATCGACACATTTTCTAATCGTGATGTCGTATTTGGAGATCGCCGGATAACGGGGATTTATCAATGCTTGAGCTAGTCGCGCGTTTCAACGTCGAGAGTCTAGATAGATGATAATCTTACGCCTTTAATGCCGTCAGTAATCTTGGAATGCGACTTCACGACTCTTCACCTTGGAAACTAAATAACATGGCATGAGTGTTCTTTTCAAGGTAAAAAGCATCAATCATCCAATTTTAGATGCTTCATCAGGTATCAATTATGCCCGGAAATAAATTTTGATCCAAGATTTAGATCACACTTGCATGAACAACGGAGATCTGACCACGATACTGACAACCTGAACTATGAATGGGCGACTTGTATCGATCAGGCATACACCTCGGATACAAAGCATCGCCGCCCATACAAAACGTCATTTTTATCACCACTCATCCATCTCTGCTGGCGGACTTCTTTCAAATTCTGCTGTACGGGCTGCTAGAAGGCGAATATGGCCGGCTGGGTACACCTCTTTTTCAAACGCAGTAGCTGCAAGAAATGCTTCATTCGCCAGGATTTTGCCCAAACTTATCCTCAAGTTTGCTCGAATACCCGCATTGTTTGGAGGGGCTACAGTTGCTGGCTTGGCCTATATACAATATCAGGCATCACGTAAGTTGTCTCTGAAAGCATTGGGTACAAGGGTGTCAACTAAAATTTAAAACAGAAGCAGGAAATTTCGCTTTAGAGGTACTGGCTAGGACAAGAGATACGGCTTTAGGTGCTGCAGATGGAATTTGGGGTAATGCGAAAGATATTGCCGGCAAAACATTGAAAAGTTTAGAGGACACAAAAGAGAGCGTAGAACTACCAGAGTGGTTGCAGAAAATTCTTCGACTAGATCAAGAGGAGAGTAGTTCCGGTGGCGAGGGCGATGGAAATAGAGAACCACCAAAGTCACCTCTACAGAATAGGTCAGCCTCTCATCTTGCTGGAGGTCTAGCGGCTGCATACAGCTACGACCAAATAGACGACGATGAATCAGAATTCGGCGTGGAAGCACCTCAGGAGGATCAGATGATGATTCTGACCAAGAAGATGATTGAGATTCGGAGTATCTTACAAACTGTTGGTCAATCAAATACTTTATCTTTGCCATCAATTGTGGTTATAGGATCGCAATCATCCGGCAAGAGCTCAGTCTTAGAGGCCCTTGTCGGTCATGAATTCCTCCCAAAGGGCTCAAATATGGTCACCCGGAGACCGATAGAATTGACATTGGTAAACACTCCTGAATCACATGCGGAATATGGAGAATTTCCAGCTCTTGGTCTCGGAAAGATAACAGATTTCTCCCTAATTCAGCGAACACTAACAGAACTTAATTTTGCCGTACCGGACTCTCAATGTGTATCCGATGATCCCATTCAGCTTATTATTTCATCGCCTCATGTCCCAGATCTTTCGTTGATTGATTTGCCTGGATATATTCAAGTTGTTGGACGCGGGCAACCGCGGGAACTTAAACAAAAGATTACAGAACTATGCGACAAATACATCCAACCTCCAAATGTAATTCTTGCCATATCAGCCGCCGACGTAGACCTAGCAAACTCGACAGCACTTCGTGCAAGTCGAAGAGTCGATCCCAGAGGCGAAAGAACAATTGGCGTGATCACTAAGATGGACCTTGTAGATGAAGTACGTGGAGCTGCCATACTAAACGATACAAAATATCCTCTACGATTGGGCTACGTAGGAGTTGTTTCAAAAGTCCCTATGCAGACGAGTAGCTTGTTTAAAAAAGGCAATGAAAATATTGCTAGAGCCATAGCAAGGAACGAGCATACTTTCTTCTCCGCCCATCCTCTAAAATATGGCGAAAAAGTTGGTGTAGCCGTCGGCACTTCAACACTTCGCAAAAAATTAATGCAAGTCCTTGAACAAACTATGGCTGCCAGCTTGCAGAGCACGGGAGAAGCCATCAGGCGAGATCTCGAAGAAGCTACCTATGAATTTAAGGTTCAGTACAATGACCGACCACTTTCAGCAGAATCGTACCTGGCAGAAAGTCTAGACGCATTCAAGCACTCATTTAAAGAGTTCACTGAAACTTTTGGTCGGCCGCAAGTCCGGGAGCTATTAAAAGAAGAATTGGATCAGAAAGTTCTGGATCTTCTCGCAGCCAAGTATTGGAACAAGCCAATCATAGACTTAGATCCGCCACCAATCGAACCTGATTCTCTGGCTGATCTTCCTAATGCTGATCCAGAATCGTTATATTGGCACCGTAAACTTGATTCTTCGACTTCGTCATTAACAAAGCTTGGAATCGGAAGGTTAGCGACAACAGTTGTCGCAAACGCAATTCAGTCACATGTGGATCGCCTCATTTCTCAGTCAACCTTTGCTTCACACCCTTTTGCTCGACAAATTATTACAGAAGCCGCTTCAGGTATTCTCAATGAACGATTTTACAGTACCTCAGACCAAGTAGAAAACTGTATTAAGCCTTACAAATTTGAGATTGACGTCGAAGATACTGAGTGGGCAAGAGGACGAGAAAGTATTTGCGATGTTCTCAAAGAAGAGCTTCATGCCTGCGATAATGCTGTCAAGGATTTAGAAAAAAATGTAGGGGGACGAAGAAAATTGAAAGACGTCTTAAGCTTCGTAGAAAAAGCAAGAAAGGATGAAATAGAGGTCGTGGGCAATGCAGCCATAGGTGCCGGGGGTTTTTCAAGTGCATTACTTGAAAGAGGCGAGTAATATTTCCTATCTCTAATCTAATGTCAATCTAGAGCACACACTAATAAGAGGGAGGCTACAGGCAAAGAAGCTTTGTTCCTTCATGAACGCGCCGCTTTATTACGCATGCGCCTTGCTGCGCTCCGTTCCAAGCAATGTACCAGCAAAACGGCGCGCTACCAGTGCCCTGAAATATTCCTTGATGTAGTGGCTTCCAAATTGACATCAACAGCAGTGCTCTTTCTTAACGTTGAGTTATTATCTGAATTTTACTATAATTTTCCTCGGGAATTAGATGTGAGACTTGGTCGGGGGTTGAGCAAGGAACAGGTGGAGCGATTTGCCAGAGAAGACCCTAGAGTACGCGGTCACTTGGAGGTCATTCGCCGCAAAGAACTTCTCGAAATAGTCTTACAAAAAATTGAGAGCTTAAAAGAATTGGAAGTTGAAGAAAGAGGAAAGCGAGTAGCTTCGACGATGACGAGGAAATCAGACATTAGATCAAACAAAAGTGAAAAGGGATGGGGTATTTTTTGAAGTATCACAAACTGCAAGAAACCCGTTCTTGATTGAATTGATATAAAGACTGAGAGAAATCTTTTTAATCCACTCGGTGATGATATTAACTCTTTAAGAAAATCATTCGCTTACCTTAAGGATTACGAATATATGATTTCGTTGAGCTACTCCATTAAGGAGTTAAAATGCGGATACATATGGCGGTATGAGTGTAAAAGAAGTGTACTCTTAGCAAGATCCAATTTCTTTCGATCGGATGAATAAAGCGCGCGGCTGAAAGTTGAGTTTTCTACAAAGACTCGGGTTATTATCTTGAATATATTCCTCTAGTTATCCCTCGAGAGTGAATTGTGTTGTGACGTCCCACCTTACTTCACCCTTGTTGAAGTCTCCCCCGAGGCGATTTGAGATCAAGTGATGGATTTTCTCTCGCAATTTCGGAAGTAGAGTCTCATCACCACTGACCCTAAGTTTTAAGTTTGCGATACATAGAGCGTAATGGACCTGCCAGAACTTAGCTTCTTCGATCCGAACCACCGCGTCTTCCTGCTTGATCTCTTGGATAACATCATCCACTCCCTCCCCGGAGTAAGACATGAGTAACATGCGTGCCTGGGTCGCGGCGCAGTGCACCCCTAGAGCAAACATCGACATTGCGATGAGGGAGCAGAGTAGTCGATCGAGCCAGTGGTATACAGTAGTTGTTAAGAGAGGCAAAAGTAGCATAACGGTACTACTGAAAAGCGTGAGAAAGTGCGAAGGGTTGGAGAGGACGGAAGGCAAAGAAGATATGTAGATGTAGCGCATCGTCCTACCAATCCGAGCATGGTTCTTCAGGCCAATTGCAGATATCATGGTAGCGATGATGGAGAGGAGGGCAGCCAAGTCTACGGAGTCCGGTGATACACGCTGGAGTGCATCGGGGGACTGAGAAGGATCACTACCGAGCTCTTTCAGGATGTTTTTGAGGTTGTGCGAGATGAGATCGAATCCCATGAACAAGAGAAAGACGGACATTGCGAACCCGGCCAGGACTTCAGCGCGCTCAAGGCCGAAAGGGTGACGGATGGACGAGCGCTTCCAAACTTCGAAGTTTCCAAGAACATCGATCGCGACGCAGATAGTTGCCGACGTAGCGTCGAAGAAAATCAAATGAGAGAGGGCGGTCAGGGCGAGGGAACCTGCTGCGGAATAAAGCACATACAGAGCCACAAGCGCATGGCAGGCACACCAGACAATGCGTCGTGACTGTTCTTTAGACCGGCTAGACCACGCCTCTTTCCATGTCGGAATAGGCAGGGAAGCGGGCAGCGTCAAAGGAGCTCTAGGCGGTGGCTCTAAGAAGATTTGGTGATGTGCACTGACGGATGAGTGCTTATAGCGATGACCGCGCCGCTTCCCAAGATTCTTGTCTGCGTTAGCTTATATGACTATGCGCTTGCTTTGTGAGCGAACAGGTTACGATGCCATACAGAATAGAGCGTCATGGGGCCATCGGAAACTTTGGGAGCAGAGAATGCGATAGGTGTCGTACTGGTAGATCCATCACTGTATAGTAATGGCGTATTCATGGACCCAAAGTGTCTATCAGATCCAGGCGTGAGAGCATAGGAGGGGGTTTTGAAGGTAATCGTTGTTTGGATAGTGAAAGGCCCCTCATTTTGGCTATTTTCTTTGATTTCATCGGAAGCAGGTGGAGTAGGCGTCTTTGGAGGAACGATTCTTGGTATGTTTGAAGTCATATTCTTGATCACTGTTCGTAAAGTCGCTGCGCTGCCGCATTAGATTTGGTGATGTTATAATTTCGGCTTTGATGGCCTCGGATTTAAGGTACAAGTCAGAGCACCCAGGAATGACACTATCCGGCTAACGACGCACCCAAACTGAGTGAACGCCTGATTACGTTTGGGGGTTGCGTTCTATGCATAATCAGATATCACTTACATTGCTGAATATGAGAGAAAAATTATCTTGAATATCTACCCGAGTATTAATATCGTGTTTAAAAGTTAAAAAAGAACCAAATAATGAAGGAATTTAGGTGGTGCGTCACTTTAACTGGATTGCTTCATTCCTGGGTAGTATTACTTGGTCACGTGTGATTAAACTCGACCAAGTTGGGATAAACTATTATTCCCATGTTGCAATTCCAACCATCTTCTGCTCTAAAATGGAGCCAACTTCGACCAGCCATGGGAGTGGAAACCCCATAGCCGAGTTATCAAATGATCGAGATGTTCCCATTGTCCATCGAAAAGGGCTTTCAGCGAGTATATTCTCTAAATTTTACTTTCTGAAAAACAGTGGAGATGAACAGTATGCATCAACTGAGAATGAAGTTTCTACCACTGACCCAGTAAATGACCGTATGTTCCCAAAAATAACAACACGAGCTATGGCTGCTGTTGTTCAACAGAAATCTCGACGACGTAAGGGATCTTTGAGAAAAACAGCACTCCTCGGGCGCGGGGCGCAGCGAGAAAAGAAAGAATCAAAAATTTCAACCACCGAGATTAAAGATGGCTCAGCTCACAGTGCAAACGATGCACTTAGCCCTGTCTCTCTTGGAAAAGAACTGCCGACTCGTAGTGTCGGCCTTGGTATATCGAATTACGCTTCGTCCGAAAGCCTTTCCGCTCCAGTTATCAACAAAAAGCCGTCCTCCATAACGACACTCCCGATGGGAAAACCAGATCAAATTCTCACTTTACGGAAGGGAACAACAAGCCCAACGCTTTCCTACACTTCGACGACTGATGAAGAAGATATAATCGGCTTACCCATTCATAGTCTGCCCACACATGTCGGTGGCCCTGCATCTGATTCTTATTTTCCCCCGGATGCCATTTCTCTTGCTCGTCATCGCTCCGTGAAGATGGCTAAGTCTCCATTATCGGTAGCCGGCCTTGCATCAAGCTCTCTACCTGCACCTACTGGCGAATGGGACTACTCGGAAACTGAATGGTGGGGATGGGTTCTCCTTTTTATCACGTGGATTGTGTTCGTGACTGGCATGGGCTCATGCTTTGGGGTGTGGAGCTGGGCGTGGGATGTGGGTGAGACGCCATATGCACCACCAGAACTCGAAGATGATCCTACTCTTCCCATTGTTGGCTATTATCCAGCTTTGATTATTCTAACGTCGGTAATGGCATGGGTTTGGGTCATTGTCGCCTGGGTTGGGATGAAATACTTTCGACACACAAAAATAAGTGGTGACTGATATGATCTGGGCTACGAAAGAGAGCATCTTGTTCCTATTCCATCCATCTACCAACTTAGAGGCTAGGTGACGTAAATGACCAGTTTTTGACAGCTACATATCATATCTTCATCCAAGAATTTCCCAGATTAGATGCTGGCCATCGATCCCGTCACGTTGAACGAATAAAACTTGTTTATGTGGCTCAAACACGAATCTATTCAGCATGGAATGCTTGAAGCCCCTCATCAAACATTATTATATCCTCAGCAGAAGAAATTGAAAGGCCAAAAGTCCGGATTATAGGCAGATAGTGCGAATGGCAGAACTATTTCCGTTTCAGGCTTATATTAATGAAAAACAAAAGATCACTTCAGAAAGTATAATTTGAATAGAAATTCAAGTTGGGATGATGGTTTGGATTGTTTAGCGTACCGTTATATCATAAGATAGGACAGGATAAGAAAAGTGTGTCTTGCTCTCGGGTTGGAATGAATATGTGGCTCTTAGGAATAGGGATGAATGTCAGTTCAGATGAAGGCGTATATTATATCGACTTATACCCATCATAAATCGGTCAGGATGATAAATTACAGTCACTCAACTCTTCTATTAGGGACTCGAAATCAAGCTGTTCAATCAGGGACTACCGAGATTTTTCTATATTCAGGCTGGATCCCGAATTGAACGTTGCACAAAGAAATCTCGGTATTTCTCTCATATTTTGTTCTTATATCGTTTTTCGCACGTCAGGGAAGGAACGAGGTATGTGCGCATGTTCCGTACCCTCAGCTAGATGTAAATGCGAGTAAATATTCTAATTTAGGATCCAGTCTCAAAGATTTATTAAGCACATACAACATCTCGTGCAAGCTCTACATGATTCGTTTGGCACTTCAGCATTTTCATCAGGTCTCAGGGACGTAAAATCTCAGTACTACGATGAAAAATTGACACTAAGATCGCAATCCACTATCGCGCACTCTGACTTTTAAGTCGAGGCTCTATGAATCAAATCCACCCAGACTTCTCCTTCAATATAAAGATGAGATTCACACGTTCAGGTCATTTAACGCCTCACACACGTGCACTCAGTTATATATGTTTCAACTAACTGGTTAATACATCACAATATCTGATGAGGTGGCCCGCCATCTTGATTCACATTTAGGTATGGTCATACAAAGTTTCCGCGATCTCGCGAAGACGTACCTTCCATAAAAGCTGATCTCGTCGCTCAAGCGATTTAGAAATGTTCAACAGACATTATCGAGTGTCAAGGAATATGTCTCATAACGTGGATTGATGTAGGCAATCAGAAAGACAGGAACAGTGATGCGTATCAGACACGTACAACGGTAGTGTGAGATCTGGTCTGATGACTCAATTTGATTTTATCCCAGATGCATTCATACCTAGATTTTATAGACAGATTATACCCGATACCAGGCGCCTATCAACAGACGTTTCCTGGCATACGTTGTAGTCCAAATAAAATTCCTGGAATCATCGTGTAACCCACATACACAACCACTACACGAAATGGCGATGTGCAAGACGCACTGGGTTAAAACCAGGCTTCGTGTGCCTCACATGGAGTATGTGTCCATGTGACCGAAACTACCTTCAAAAAATAGTTTGAACGATCTCAAAAGTCTACATTGAGGCAGGCCATCGAACCTTATCAAATCTTCAATCTAGGATTTCTTATCATACTTGAATCTTCACCTCAGTGAGGATGTTTGCTCAGGGTAGGTACACTCCTATTCTATAAACCCTAGAATTAGGTCATATATTTTATTCCGGCACGTCACACTACACCACACCACATCACATCACATCACCGAAGACTATAAGCTCTACATGTTAAGGTCAGGCCTGTTAAAATAGGGATATTATTGTTGTTGGCCACAGCACCTTAGCGCTGTAGATCTACCTCTCGCTTATGTAATATAATTAGGAAGAACCCTTTGTAGTAAAGTAATCTAAAAGATATACAATTTATCCTGCTCTCTTGACCATCTACCCACTGCGTATGATCATTATTTTAATAAGGCCTGGACTAAATGGCTAAAGGTAAAAGACAAAGATTCCAAAATTATGTAGAAGATTGTGAGATCATTTTGAGCACACGTCACCCATCCCGTGATTCGCACAAGTCATGCATGAGAACGATTTTTACTTGTACAAGGCGCGAATTATGTCGCAAAATCAATACTCAAAAGCGACACTGTGAAATCACGGTGATATCTGAAATTCCCGTGGCTTTCATGAACTCTCCGTGAACAAACAGGTACTTGACACCCCGACTCACCTTTCACAGTTAAGCTAAGTGAAACCATGTACGTAAATTCAGTGAGTTTGTGCGATTCAAAATCATCTAAAGAGTAAACAAAACACAAATGAGATTTACAGGAAAAGAAAAGTTGTATATTAATCCGTGCGCACATAGTGCATAGACCACAGCACACTATACCGAGACAAAATAACTAAATGCCGTGATGATTCATATTGGGTACTTTAAGTCATCAAAAGTCTCGCGGCGGAGTGCCGCAAAGCATTTTTTTTGTCTTTTATCCTGATTTGGTGCCTTATGGCCCACGCAGATGTCGACTTCAGTCAGATACAATGATGATATACTCGTGATGAACACCATGCCTCGGATATCATTTGCAAGAATCACTACGGTTGTGGCAGGCGGCTTTTTCTTCACCTCTACCGAACCATACTATCCGTGAAACTCACTCAAGGGAAACCTCAAAAAACCTTGAGTTATCCAGACATGCCACCATCATCATCGTAGCTTCCCTCAGCGAGGTATAGTCTACTGCAGACGAGCCAGCGATTTTCTGTCTCGAGTGGAGTAGATGTTCAGGCTACCCATACCCAAACCCTACTTGGAAGACCGGTCTGGACGGTATACCACTACACCATCCGACCCTGCCGCATAGCATTGATTCTTTTCCTATCGATAATACAAGAGCGATGTGCAACGGCTATTGCACCGAGTCAGCAGGAATCTAAAGGCATTTCGAGGTCTTGTGTATTATGTATCATTTATCATCCTTCCAAAAATCCAAAAATCCAAAGATTTCTTCCCATCCTTTTAATTTATGCCCGAGTTCTCATTGCTCTAATTTTCCTCTTGGCTTGTCAGATCATCTGTGGCGGCTGATAAGCCGATATGTTCCTGTAGCATATGATGGTCATCATCCCCCCCATTCTTCGTAGTAAGCCCCCCCCACCAGAGGTTTCTTCACAAAAGAGTCCTAGCAGAAAGGTGCTCTTAATGTTTGTAATTAATACTATTCGGATGCTAGGCAGGAAGGCCTAGGTCCCTCTAATCTTTTTTGGGTCATCTAGACAGTGATTCGTCGGGTAGCTTTTTAGGGCTGGGCTAACCGCCACGTGTTACATAGTTTCGCGCTGCTGTGCGCGGGCGGACGTGCTAAACGGACAGTCCCAAATGCTCGCTGGACGTCCCTGCAAGTAGATTGCGCTTCCACGCTAACCAAATCTGCATTGATCAGCGATCTCGTCGAATATTTTTTGCGCTACTCCAAATCG
>JAKRRZ010000670.1:0-17466 GCA_022627015.2 Podosphaera aphanis | reverse complement strand
CGAGTGGCGAGTGGCAAGACTCCGATCCTCTTATAGCTCTCTCTGAATGTGGCCACGAGGTCGTCGACCAGCCTAGGCTGTATAGCCAAGGCTACAGGAACTACATCGGCTTACTAGCCGTCACACAAAGTAAGGATAGTATTTGTTGGCAAAGGTCCCAGCGCATTTTTCAGCTCTCATTGAGTCGGATCCAAATAGAAATACATCTTTAGACAGTCGATCTGTGATGACCATCACATTGGTGCAGCTCTAGGACTTTGGGTGGTCGGTTATGAAATCTATCGTCAACTCACAACCAATTCGTTCTGGTATTGGCAAGGAACGGAGAAAGCCTGCTTCTGCTTCACGTCAAACTGTTGCTCTTCCGCACACATCACAATTACGAACGAATCGCCCCATAGACTCCCTCGTTTTCGGCCAGAACCAGCGTCCCAAAAGAATACCAATCATTGTATCTCTCCCGGGACGACCAGTGAGAAAAATGGCATGAGTCTTTTGCATTATGGCTGTGCGCAATGGTTCGTAGTCCGGAACCCAAATCCGATTATCTCTGCCATGGAGAACATCATCCACAGTAACCTAAAATTCAGTAATATCAGCGATCATTTTAATTACTAAATCAGGCGGGAAGCTCCTCTCTCCTGCTCGAACTGCATTCCTTGCCCGACGCAAATCATTGTCATTCTCAAACCCTTCGCTCCACAACGCTTGCAGTTCAGCATCATCAAAATTATTAGCCTGTCCAGCCCGGTCTGCTCTCAGCAATATCTCGTCTGCAACAATCTCACTTCCTGATTTATTAATTGTTTTTTTGCGCTTCTGCTCCTGGACCTGAACTGGATATTTTGGACCATATAAGCGGAGGTCAGGGGGACACGGTTCAGTTGACACTGTGGTCTCAGGGTAGATTTGGCACAGTGGAGCAAGACTTCACATAATCACAGCACCTTCAATATGCAGAGAAATCAAAATCCTAGAAAACGATTCTATGCGTGCAGCTTTATTACCTCTCTCGCTTAGGCTTCAATTTCTATGAACACACTTATTGAAGGTGCCGTGGTTGTGCGAGGTCATGTCCCAGTGTGCCAAATCTACACTGGTACTATATTGGTACTTTACGGCTCAGCATATCAAAGGGGGCAGCAGTAGTCTGAGATTCTTAAGTTTGGGGTGAATTCCGAGCTTTAGTGACTTAGTTTATGGGTCGTATTCTTTAGATGATTTAAAGGGAATTTTGGAGGGAAACACATTCGATCCCGTTGGACATAGAAAGTAGATTTAATATATAATAAATTTGTGCATTGCAAGTACCACCAATTAACTCTTTGATGGTCTAACGGTTATGATTTCCGCTTGTCACTAAGTGTGTTCGCGGGAGACCGGGGTTCGACTCCCCGTCAGAGAGTCAAATTATTTTTAATCATTCATTTCTCTGCAGAATTTTGATTCATCATATTGATGACATAATAACAACTGGCCAAACCACTGAGCTGAACAATAATTCTAGGCCTTACGTCATACCACCGAGCAGGACAAAAAGTCATGACAAGGTTACACGTAACCATATCGAAATGTTTTCATGATTACCTAGCAAAATAGTACAAGCAGTGGTCGTTCACAGCGATGGACGGCCCCTGATTTTTCGGTAGGCGCGTTGGGGCGTTGTGCGCAGAGAGTTTTGATCAGTTTACTGATGTGAAGAAATGCCAAGATATATTGTCCAGCTCAGTGATATTGTACGTTATTCGCTTATCCTTAATTTCTTCAGACTGAATTTAATGCGAAGTCTAATCAGACGTTTCAGTGTCTTTCTATCAATGCTGGTATTTCGACTGTTCTGAAGGGCATTGATCTCCAATTAAACACGACTCTTGTGATTGAAATAATACTGCAAGTACCAACGGACCCATATAGAGCTACCAGCATTTGCTTCAGTATTGTTTGTGATATTTTGACGATTTCCTAATGAGGAAGTTTGCTGGCTACCCTGGTTTTTCTGCCCTTTTCAACCTCAGGAAATAACTGACGAGCCATATTGACTACGAGTTTTAAGCATTGAAGCTCACATCCTTATTCGCGGCACGATTTTCCTTGGTTGACCAACTCTACAATACAATTCTGCACGCTGTATGTTGGTGTAAGAGCTGTAAAGGCACAGTCAGACCTTAAACTCGTAATCAAAAATTTTATAAAATTGAGCACTTACAAGGTGCTATTTAAGGTCAATTCAGAACTTATTTTCAAAGATATTTCACAAGACCAGCGCAAATTATTTTGGGGACATCTTGGAGAATTAAACGTAGAGTGACAAAATGCCAGTTAAAATAGCGGGTCGAAGGGTGATGGCGATGAGAAAAAGATTCTTGTTCTCGTCAAACTTTGGTGATTGATGAATGAAAGCTAATATGATTGGCTACCTCTTATTGCTTCCACCTCCGATATCTTGTCCTAAGCGATATCCAGCAATTTTATCCCATTCTACTTTTTGTCTTGTCACTGGTAGTTGCCTCCTCAACCCTTTGAAAGCCCCCTCGCTAAGATGATGAAAACCCTTGTTCACTTCCTCTTGATATGCTTTTTCTAAACTTGCTATTTCTCTAATAATATCTTTGGCCGAGGTAGATGAGATAGAACCTAATACTGGCTTGGTGGTGAGAAGTCGGACGTTACCGTCTTCGTAGTAGTGAACATCAATTTTTATGCTTCCAGAAAGAGATGATGAGGAGGGTGAATATTTGTAAAGTGATTTCCAACGACCATTCCTTTGACATTGAGTATCATGTGAACGGTCAGGGGCGTTTGTTAAGCGAGACTCACCAAAAGTTTCTAGGGCTGTATTTATTGGCAACGACAAGAATGGCTATTTCGGAGTCGTTCTCGGTAGGATAAACTCCATATGTTGCGGAAGGGTAGTGTTCCCCAAGATAAAGTGCAAGATATTTTGAGATCGATTTGCTGAGATGTATGAGCTACAGAAGTATAAGGTGGGTATTTGGAACAGACATAAGATCTAAGTGGATGCTCTCATGGACGTAACTTTGCACTGCACTGGCTTTCTGCTTTACATTAGCAAAAGTATTTCCTGTACAATAAAATGAAAATGATCGTACCTGCATCGCATGATCGAATGCGTAGCTGGAAGAGCTTTCAACGTCAAAATACCTGTCATTCCCGAGAGAGTTGTATGCACTAATTATGACCTTATAATAATTTATCAACACCAAGTCCTCAGGTATGAGCACTGCTAACTGACGTGTTGACTACTTCCAGGTAACTTCACTGTTGTGAATTGCTCCTCGTTATACTTTTGGTACGTTGGACCAAGTTGGGTTATAATGTTGGGATTGTCAATTGTGAGGGCTTTGATGTCTATATGATGATATCAGCGTCTATTCAATGAGCGCAGTTGAGTGCAAAATAGGACCAGTAATAACATCTGCGAGCTTCAAATCAATTAGAGGTGATTTTGTGACTTGGGAATAATTCAACGCACCTCTCCGGGAGGAGCCCCTTCTACAAATGCAGAAATAGTCGCTAGTTGCGAAGACATGAGGTTGCGAAATTCTTCGGATTTTTTCCAACGATGTATTGATTTAGCTAAGTCTATATTTTATAGCTAGATGGTGGTTGTCAAAGGCAGATACATGTAGATGTTCTAGTAATTACTGCAGTGACTCCGCCCCAAATCGCAATGTATCCTTCACGTGAACAGATCTTTGAATCTGTTGAAACATGCTTAACAACGACAAACGCCTGGCTGGCAAAGTCGAACTCTTCAACTTTTTTCATGATTACTTAGTACGTCGTGCCGGTATCCTCCCCTCCAAGACAGTATCATTCCTCCTCCACATTCCTGCACCCGTTCTTCCATCTCTCGTCGTTTCTCCTTCGAGACCCTTCCCGTCTTTCTGCCACACGACTTTATTGATCCGTCGAGTATCCATAGCATCGTGAGCGTATAGAAGGGGCTCGACAAGGCAGACGAATTTTCCATTCGCAATGGTGGTCTTTATAGTCGAAGCAGAATCTATTCGAGAAGTATTTCGAGGTGAAGAGATGTAATTTTGGTTGGATTACAGTGATATCGGGGTGAATAGTCAACAGGCTGTGATTCGACAGGAAACGCTTTGCAGGTCTCAGGCAACTTTAGAACTGTGACTCTCCTTAGCTGTCCTAGTTATGCGAACATACTGAGCGTTTACAGCCGGCTTGCGTTGTCTTGAATCCGGCTACTTTGAATCTGAGGGGGCACAATCACGGATGTGGCGTCCAACCTAACTTTCCCATCCATTACATGTATGTTCGCTGGCGCACTAGCATTGGGGAAAATAAGATACTACAAGTACATGCTTACGTAGCTCGAGATTTGTCGCTCTCGTCAAAATCACAAATATTGGTAGGAGTCACTGTGTTTCCTTAACTTATGGCTGCTGTGGCAGTATAGTTTAGCTTGACGCATCATGAGATTATCAGTAGATTTGCTGTAAGTCAAGATACCCCACTACTAACATCAAAAACGGAATACTAATATACAGAGAATATTCTCTTTTCCTCATGCAATGGAGTGTATATATATACATACACTCTACCTGTTTGCAGAAAAGACAATTTTCAGTGCGGTCCACATTTCATTTACTTGAAGGTTTAAAAGTGCATGTACAATTAATTATCCTTGCAACCTATATGCACTAGTACAGTAGGGTCCAAAATTGTTGTGCTGGTAATGGTTGAGATTACGATGACAAAGGGTAATCATCACTGGAACTGAAAGTAGAACTTTCTAGGCGATTCCATAATGAGCAGGTAACTGACAGAACACTATTAACGCGGTGGTTCTTGATCATACTACCTGCTGGAAGATTCTCGAAGGATCTGTGATGCTTAATTGGGAAATCAAAGCGATACTTTAACCATCTCATATATGTATTTAAGATACCTCTTCTACCTCGTAGATCCATATAATTCTGAATATCAATAATATCAGCTGTCAACACTCATTCTTCTCATCATCATTCCAAAACCTTGAGTCAATATATCCTCCATAAGCTCTTACCTTTATAACAAAAAATGTGCAACAATTCGACCATGATGGATAGATAAATCTTGCAATAACTCCACAGCTACTTCAAAATTCTTGCTTCTTGATCCACATGAATCATTTTTTCACACTTGTGATTTATATTCGCACGAAAATAACGATTATTTGTACTGTTTGTGACGGTCTTGGCATTTACACTCTATTGCACAATTTTGAACGTGTCATATCAGTATCTTGTAAGTCGGCCTACCACGTTCCGGGACAACCACATTCCGGGACACTTTTCATCTAGCCCACCATTTCAAATACCCTTTCTCAAGACCCCGTTTTTAAATCGAACGTAACTTATAAAATTATTTAAAAAATGTTTTCATTTGAGTCACTAGTTCAAGATGCTATTACAGCTTTTGAATGAAATGAATTTTCATCTCAGCGCGCGGCAGCGACAGAATTTGGCATCCCAGTCAGTACTTTTAACTACAGGATTGGACAAAAACGACAGTCGCATAAGGAAGGCGCTGAACATCTAAAACTGTTGAAAATTGATCAGGAATTGTACCTTTTCAACTGGATAATCCTATTGGACAGAGTAAAACAAGCTCCGTCGCATGTTCATGTGCGAAAAATGGTCGCAAAGATACTGGGCTTGCAGGAGGACATTACTTTCGTCGGCAAGAATTGGGTATATCGATTTTTATTACGACACCCTCAAATTAAAGGGAAGACCGGTAACCTTCTCGATAAAGCAAGAGTAGAAGCAGTTACCCCGAGTTAATTGATGGCTTTTATACTCTTTTTGAGAGTGTGAAGCGTGATTTCCATATTCTACCCGAGAATATATGGAACATGGACGAGCATGGACTTGGACTCGGCATCTGTGCTAATCAGCGGGTAATAGGTGCATCGGACAAAAGTTCTACCTATCGTAAAGCCCCCGAGGATCGTGAATGGGTCTCAATCGTGGAGACGATTAGTGTCGACGGCCGGAAAACTCGACCTCTCATAATTTTCAAAGGTGCGGCACCACAAAGCAACTGGTTTGAGCAGGAAGTGCCCGATTGGATTTATACAACATCCCAGAATGGGTGGACAGCTATTAGAATCGCAATGGGATGGCTTAAAACGATTTTCTTGCCAGAAACTAAGCCTCAAGATCAAACTTGCCGGCGAATTCTGCTAGTTGATGGTCATGGAAGCCATACAAACGTGGATATTCAATGGGAGTGCTACCAAAATAAATTCCATTTAGTCTACATGTCTCCACATACGTCGCATATCCTCCAACCGCTTGATTTATCGTGTTTTTCACCTCTCAAAGCTCGTTACCGTCAGCTGATCGAGAGTCTGTCAACAATTCACGATACAGCATCATTAAAAAAGCAAAGATTTACCAATTGTTATAACCATGCTCGCCATGAGCGTCTAGCAGTTAGTCAGGTCAAAGCCGGATGGCGCGCAGCCGGCTTGTTCCCATTCAATCGTCAAAAAGGTCTGAGGAACCGCTTTACCCTACCTACACCCAAACAACGCCCAACAACTCCCGAACCATCATCATGTAAGCGCAAACGTGATGAGATTCACACTCCTCGGAAGCTAGCCGATGTTCATGCCAGTTTACAAAATTTTCGGGACAAAGATGAACTCATACGAGGTACAACTCTGTTCATGCGCAAAGTTACAAAATCGCTCGGAGAGTTCCAAGCACAACTGGCAGAAAAAACGATCGTCAACGATGCCCAAGCACTCGAAATAGAGCGCTTATCAGCTTCTAAGAAGAGAAAGAGGATATCGGTCCATCTTAATACTCAATTTTCTGACATTGAGGCAATTAAAAAAGCTCAAGGGGAAGCAAAGGTAGCATTAGCTATTGACGCACAAAACAGAACACGGCGAGAGGAGAGAGCGAATAGAAGGGCTGAATTAAATGTAAATCACGAACAGACTTATGCTTTTGAAGAATGTCTCATTGAGTTTGAAATGTAGATCTTTGTTGTAGTGTAAAATAAAAATTCTTTCAGTTGAAATAAATTACAAAAGTGTCCCGGAATATGGTTGACCCGGAACGTGGTAGGCCGACTTATGACCTTACAGCCTGAACTTTTGGTGGCAAATTTTCAATCAATGATTAGTGTGAATATTCACGGATATTTTATTATCCAACAATACTTATTTCCATTAAGTTGCAAGCTTTTGGGTGGTTTTGGGTACTCTCCAAGTCATATAGGAGGTTATTCATAGACATAGACAGGTTTAACTATAGTTAGATTAACCAAAACATGAAAATAAATATAGAGTAAAACGATTAATATTACACCTATGTATAATTATTTGGGTTTGTTTGCTTTGTATTATTTAACGTCTATCTAGCACACGCCGGAGCCTGTATGAGCTGAACTTAATGAAAGACGCTAGAGCTTACTGCTCTAGTAGCTGATGCAGATAACTTCCCGAACAACAGAAGAAAGGCCCAGGGACCTAATTGGTGAGACTGCGTACATGAAACCTCTACGAGCCAACTACGCCAAATAAAAACGCCAGTTTACAATGTAAATTTAGGTTACGTGAGGTTTAGAAAGAAAAGAAAATTAAGAAAAAATCATTACTGCTCCTTGAAGCCATGTGAGCACCAAAATATTAGCCCAAACGCCATGTCAATGTCGTGAATCTGAGGAGGGAAGCCTGGGGCAGACTGCATCAAAAAATTTTGTTTCTTCAAGTCATTTGGAGAATTTGGTCGCTCCTTTGAGGGTATAATTATTTGGTTTGCTTGTTGAAAATAAAGAGCACAGCTACATATTAGCATGAGACGTCAAAATTGCCAGGGAAATATCAAAAGTTTGTCAGGGAAATAGCTTATCCCAATTTTTATCCCTGTCTGTGTGTGGTCAGTTCAAACGAGGCTAAGATCTTGGTGTGTGAGCTTGGGTGTGCACGCCCAAAAAGGGATATTCAACACACGTTAACCTGTTCCAGTCAACCCTTGGAAAATGGCCGATCTTGAGGAAGACGCGTTATTCTCAAGAAATGAAAGTCAATTCCAACAAGACAATGATCCCACTGATGAAACTCAGGACTTTCGATTTCTGGCAGCTCTTGCTTCACTCAAATCTGGTAGTCAGCTACCAAAACGGGGTGAAAAAGATTTCGAACCACATGGTACCAAGCACCAAGAAAATATTTTAGAGTCCAGCAGACAAGCAATGCACGATGCGCTTTCGTATACCAGATTTCACACGCACAAGAATCATGTTCGCGGTTTTTATTACGGTGACGAAAGTATGAGGAGGGATGACACATTTCCACCGGAATTACGACAAGGCCTAGAAGACGACCACATCGTTCTTGTAGAGTCCCCCAAAGGACCCCATTTCAAGACTATGGGAAAAATGACTACTGGTCAAAAGGTCCCAGCACTCTGGCTCTTGCCCGAGGAGGCTCTTTATCTAGTTGAGCGAGGATTTTTAGATCTCTGGTGGCCCACGGAAGCAATAAGTAACGACACAACCAATATCGATTCAGATTTTAAAAATAACCTAAGAAATGAAGGGATTCCTATGAGCCTTCAAGCTGCATATGCCATGCTAATCGGAAATAACGATGAAAATGGTAAAGTCAGTATGGATAGATATACAGTATATGGAAATCTCAGGCGCACAGGTTACGTGGTTCAAAGAGCTCCTGACTGGGATACATCAAAAAATGGACGGCTGCAGGAAAAAAATATTGATCCATCCTCAGCTCCACAGGTAAGCCTTTTTAACTGGCTCTTTGGCAATTTTTTTGCAGGGAAACGTTATCTTCAGTATGGGCCCTTGGTTTCACCTGGAATGTATAGGTCTTACACTACGATTTACCGAAAGATCGCAGTTGTTCCCAGACATAAGCCGTTAGAGCACCTCTCGGGATCGGCATCACCGCCAGATGATCCATATCGCGTGGTATTTTTCTTATGGAAAGGTGATAACTTACACAACTTCACAAAAAAGAATCCTGGTTTACCAGACTTTCGAGTTGCAATCGTAGATGCCCAATCAGCTCCTATTCCATCGCTCAAACAGATAATTCCTCTGATTGAGAGTGCGCCCTTCGACCCGCCTAGCTCAGATTCTTTGAAAGGTCCAGGAAAGACCTACCAACGAATAAAGCATGGCTGGCGAAACATTACTTTAGCTGTCATTGATCAAGGTGTCATCAGTTACCTAAAATTAGCAGAAGGGGCTTTCGGGGAAGAGCTAATGTATGAAAGATTTGATTACGGTGGTGTTCGAGGAGGAAAGCGTGGAGGATATCGTGGAGGTGGAAGGGCAGGCCGTGGAGGCCGAGGTAGAGGGAGGCGCTAAAGTCAAAAAACAAACTTATTGACTCAACTGAATGGAGAGTAGAACCCACCTTTAATGAACCTGTATTTAAGCTTCTACTGTCATCTTTTGGGCGCCAAAAATCTATCGATAACAAATCATTTGACTTAGCGTCGGGGCTTAGACATTATCCTAGACTCCCATCTAAATTTCATCCTCCCCTTCCAGGGTTGTCAAAGATATACATAATTAACATATATACACTTTTACGCAAGTACACGGCTTGCAACCTTGCTTTTTGCTTCTCATCGAAGGTTTTAATATTTCTTTTCGCTTTTGTGTACTACCTCTGTATTTCCTATGAAGTCGAATTCTCAATCCGACTCCGAGTCTTTATCAAGTCCTAGCTCAGAGATCATAGAGCGCCTCTCTCCGCAAAGGTCAGTAGAATTGTTTGCAACCTTACTCAAAATTTTCAATTCTATGATCTGCCTATCCTGTATTTTCTACTTTTCTTCTCGACATCAAACGTCTTGTTGTCTTTAAGGCAAAACCCGGTTAAGGATAACACAAAATGCCAATTGGGCTGTATGTGTCTATCTCTCGATCTACGTGGCAAAATTTCCCATTCCAATCTGTGAAATTCGGTTGTTACGAAGCCTCGAAAGTATTTCCTCTACTTCTTTAAGCATCACTATCTCACCTCATGTCATTCAACGAAACCAAAATGAGCCTTCATACACCGACATCCCTTTTGAAATATACGCGATAACTATGGCGATAGCTTTACTGATTTGGAATTAGGGCTACCTTACCTGCGGAAGACATGCAAACATCGAAAAATTATCCGAAAAAACTTCGACGACAAAGGCCTTCCAACGCATCTGGCGAAAGTGAGAGTGACATTGAAGACACCGATCTCTCTGAAGAGGCTCCAGGAGAGGTAGAGGAGTCTGAAGATAATGAGGAAGAGGATGATGAGCCAGTTTCTGTCTCCGTTAAGAGAAAACGCGCTTCTATTAATTATGCGAATGATCTTGGTCCAAAAGAAACATTATCACAGGATAATCCCGCAGTAAAGCGACCCAAAGTAGTCCTAAGCACCCGCGGAGTTGTTGTAGGAGTTTGGCGGGACTCAAGCGAACCAAGTGACGAAGAAAAACATGTAGTCTTCGGTTTCATTGACGGTCACGATCGACTCCGAACCAGAATCCACTCAATGAATAGAAGAGGAGAAGAAGTATTAGGAAACGTTCCAACTGGAGCCGGTGGCTGCTGGGTTACATTTGAGAAGATTATCTTTGACGAACACCTAAAAGGTCTCACCTCCTCGGAGATCAAAGAATATGTTAAACTTCGTCAAGAAACAGAGCCAGAGTCTGATTCTGACGCCAAAAAAAATGCAGATCGTGAAGCCGTTTCCAAAGCACGAACGACGACCCGGCAACATGAATCATCGCCAGGAAGCAAAACGCTCATAGTACGAGGTGCTAGAGCCTCACTAAGCAGGCAATCTCGCCAGTCACTCCAGAAAGCCAGTATGGAAACAAGTGGATTTCAGACACCAAAAGGCTCGCCATCAGTTGAAGCCAGGTCTCAAGGCGTGCTTGTCGGTTTCTGGACAGAATCGGACGGGGTTCGTGACGAAGATAAGCATGCTGTTTTCGGTGTTCTTAGCGGGGTTGATAGTTTTCGGGTTAAAGTTGCTAGGCAAACCCGTGATGGAAGACCTCGCGATGGAAACTTTCCCACTGGTGCTGGAGCATTATGGATACACTACGATAAAGTTGTCCTCGAGCCTCATCTTCGCACGTGTACCCGCCCTGAAGTAAAAGAATATTGTCGCATTCGTACGGCAGAGTTAAGGTGCAAAGAGACCGAAAAAGAAAGAAAAGTTAATGAAGCAAGGGCTGTAGTACGAGCAAAAGAGATAGTTTCTGGTGTGACTCCAAAGACCAACGGAAATACTGAGAGTCGACGAGCTAGCCATGAATTTGAGCCTCGACACAGCACAAGGTCAGATGATTTAAACTCAAAGCTCCAATCCGAAGCTCAGGCAGCTACAGAGGTAGCCATAAGAACCAAGAAGGAGCAGCAAGATATCCGTGATAAAAAATGTGAAAAGAATAAGCGGGAATTTGCTGCCACTGAAACCTTGGTGACAGAAGCTGCAGAAAAAGAGCTCAAAAGTAACATGAAAAAGCTCAATAAAGTTTGGGTTGCACAGCAAGCTGCTACGATTCCAGGCTTAAACAGTGCTAGCTCTGAACAAGAAGTTAGATATCACAATGGCATCAAATATGAGAGAAAGAAAACCGGTCCATTTCAAGGCAAACTAGTTAGTCCAGCTCAGATCCTCACTATCGATGGAGAGGACTATGTCGAGTATCGTATATTAACTAAACCATCCTTCGGTTAAGTCAGGATAATGAACTTTTTCTTTTTCCCTGGACAGATAATATCAAATTTTGTCCAGCAATCATTACACAGCATCTTTTGAAATTCTTTAAAAGAGACTAAGTTCGAATAGGGTTTTAAGTAATGGGCATAGAATAAACCAAGAAAGTGAATTATCTTCTTCGAGGATAATTTTTTCAAGGTACGGCCCTTTTCTGATCTCTCGAACATATCTGGCTTATTATCTAGCGGCTATGAAACGATAATTCAATTCGAGTCACATTGACTTATCAAGCACCGCTACGGAGAGTTTATCAAGAAGATATAGTCTAAATATGTCAAAAAATAAAATTAACTCCCTTGAAGTGTAACGGTACTTTCTAACTGACGATACGAATTTATATTACGTAGACATAGGAGTGAAGAAATCAGGAATTGATTGCACGAAGGAAGGTTTGTAGTTTATTTCGACAACTTCATATAGCCAGGTCGTTTGATTAGCTGTAGAGTTCCATGAGGGATGTCTTCACCAATAGAATATCTGTACACTGCTCAACCGAGCAAGCTGACTCATCCCACATTTTTGGGCAGCAATTGGCTTGAACAGTGTTGTCTACATCCCTGACAAGACTTGATAACCCACACTTGGCGTAGGATGCGCGGGCTGGTGCATTTTCCGAGTGGGGTCGTCATATCTACGATTAGGCTAAAAACTATTGTTATTAAGGGTTGACATGTCTAGCATCAAAGAATGTGCATTCCAGCATCGGCTAGCGACTTTCAACAGAGTCGACGAGCGGGATCGTTAGACAAGCAGTCGGCTAGGGTATTTGGATTCAGCGGTTGAGGAGGCGCTTCTGCCAGTAGGTCCATAGCGTGCTCCAACCTAAGTACACGTAAATGTCTTTCACCCTACTCCTTGTGCACATACCAGTACGCGTCATGCGTGACCGTGTTACTTGGATATTAGGGTTGGGATTTTACTCAGGAGGCATGTTCTCCGCACGTTAATCGTTCAAGGACACCCACCTCTCAAAAAGCATGTGTGACTTTCGGATATACATGCATTGCTAAGATTGATGCGAGAAAAGCAGGCTCTGCAAAGGTAGTTTGGACGGCGCCCACCTTCGATCTCTACGGAAGCAGTGATTCTCGGATGAATATATGTCCGAGCTAGTTATCTCTAGTCCTTTTTGCGTCTGCATCTGATCTTCCGTCAACGCCAAGCACCGCCATCTTGAATTCGATCCGCGCGGAAGGCGACCCAGCTAAATCTGTCTCGTCCATCAACTCTCATCACCGTGCGGCCGTATAAAATTTGTCTTCCTGTCATGCTCACGCCGACCCATCCGTTTGCATCGTAACGAGAGAGTTGTATGTTTGGGAGATTGCCGTCTGGGTTGCGTCCAGCCGCGAGTCATTTTCTCATCGCTCGCAACGGTTGGATTTGTCTAGACTCTCTGGCGCTCTTCTGCATGTCGCCGGCCCAGTACCGACGGACGGACAAATCGCGGCTTGCCATTCTCGACCATACCGCTCGGCGCAAAGGAGCACGTGGTACTTTAAGCATGTGTGTATGTTTAGACAGTTCGAAGGACTCCTTTGGCGAGCAGATGTGAATTTTCTTGGGATAACGTCTCTATCGTGCCCGCCATCGGGCGTGATTGAAAGTCCTTGACGTAAGGGATCGCTGTTCCTGCCGCTTGAACGACACATCTCGTTTCCAGTTGCGATTCTTACTCGCTGTGGACCAGGATGGAGAGGGATCTATTTCTTTTTCGTGATGTCTCAGGATATCCGGATCAGACGTAAATAGCTTGGAATAGTCGGAGAGCAGCTTCTTTCATTTAGGCGCGGCTGATCTCGGACATATTGCCCTTGTTTCTCTGGTGTGCTAGAACTAGCGCAGGTATTTTTTGAAATTTCTACTGGCTGTGTTTGTGTACATTTAAATTTGGAGCATGAGCGTTGGCAAAAGCTTGGAAAAATGATACATCTTCGAGATGGTTGGCTGAAAGCAGAGCTTGAAATGAACAGAATCTAATTTCGCTACATGCCGATTTCTGGTAATACCTGCTCCATCCTTTAGACAGAATTGACCATTGAAATTTTGAAGGATAGCATTGAAAACGTCTTTATTTTTCCGATGCTTGTTTTATGAGTCTATGATTTCCCTCGCCTATTCATATTAATTGGCTACTTCAGCTTAAGTTTGATGATTAACTTATCAAGGCCTAGTCAATCAGAAAGAACCTCCTGAAGAATGGTACTGGTGCCGAGTTAGCTACAGCTACGATTGTTTCATCTAGGAACGCTGGTGGTTATGCCATGATACTTATCTGATGCAATGTAAGGGTCTCTCTTCATGCCAGCTATAAAAGACTCCGCGAAGCTCCACGCCGAAATCGTAATGAGTGGGTCACAAATCCAGTCCCCGGCTATTTTCGATGGTACTTTGCCTGTTCTCCGAACTCGAGACGAAGTCGTGCAGTAAACTGAACTACTTAAATTTGAAGGCTTTTCAGGATATCATTGTTCCGTTGAGCTGGTTGGTGGTGACCTAAGCTCCCCTCCGACATACCTAATTGACATAGATTTGAACAAATAATGCTTTGCTTTGTAGCGAGATTGTGATATTCATATCCTCATCCCTACTGATAATATCAAAGTAGCCTTTTTTCGTCGAGTATAGCTGCATGAACTGCGGTGTTTTGAATCTTTTTTCATCAAGGAGCCACTCGTAGCCTTTGCAATTAGTTTTTATACAATTGCTGCCGCGTACCCTGTAACGTTGAGTATCCTATCTATGTCGCAAATCAGGCTCTTCAAGAACAATGCCAGTTGCAGTCATCTGCAACATTACTCGGATGATCCGTATTATTTTACAAATAATCCACCCGTCCATACTTAAGCGTACTTAAGATCAGAAGTGGAAGCACAACTTCTTCTATTCACATTCACTAGCTGGGGTAATCATTGCGTGAAATCTAGCCGCTCTTCTCGGCATGCTCTAAGCCCTGACTACAGCACTGCAGCACCCCAAGGGGTGGGCCCACTATTCCTGAAGCGCATAGCCTAGCGTTCCTCAAACACCATCAGAATAGTGCAAATGGAACCAGAAACGGAGGAGATCCCACTTAAGCTCACAGGTCTTGGGCTTGGGCTTGATTGATAATTGACTACGCGGCGATTTGGGCCGTAGTCAAAGCCCATGTGGTTCTGGCAACATCTCTGGTAAAGTAAAGTTAGAATTCTGTGCCAGGGCTTGTCGCGTCGTACTTGTCATGGGTGCCTCAGAGCATTTGGGAAGGAAACCGACCACAGTAAAGAGAAAATGTAGGAGCTGCTGAGGATGCGATTTTGCTGCAGTAAAGATGGGATGCAACCGCAAAGTAGCTCGATGATGGATGCTTAGGCATGTTAACCGATACGATATCCGCAGATTTCACCTTATACGTACTTTTATCGTATCCGTTATTTTTTTATCCGTTTTTGTATTCGTATTCGTAGATTTTAGACGGATATCGTATTCATATTATATCGCTAGGTAGATATCCGCAAAGTACGGAAATTTGTAATAATTTAACTTAACGTGAATTCGTCAGAACTCTTCTGCTTATCCATCCTGTAAAATTCATGTTTCATGTGATTTTGTTAATTTGTATTGTTATATTTATGGATTTATTTCGCTCTTGACTTGCACTTAAGGCGTACAAGTAATATTATTTCATCCCTTAAAAGCTGCGGAGTCGATTACATCAATACACATGTATCTTTCTTTATTCGATCGCCTCAGTGTTTGTCTTGTCTAATTACTCAGTCTCAATGATACTATGTATGACTATAGAACACTTAAGTTCTGATTCGAAAAATAGATTTATCATTTTGGTTGTCATTTGGGCTAATTTATATGTTCGTATGTTATCTTGAGGTTCGTGAAGGTCTTTTCGTGATAACCTCGCGTTTGTGATTCAGGGATACTTGTGCGTTAGGGCTAACGCGATAAAAACTCAATCTAGGGTCGGATGGTGCAGTGGTACACTGTCCTGGCCGTTCTCCCAAGCAGACTCTGGGCAGCTTGGACACATGCCCCGCTCTAGAAAGGAGAAAGATGGTTCAGATCCAGAAAGACACGCGTACCATACACATGCGCGGTGGTATTTTTCTCAGAGCATCAGAGCATGACGAAAGCATACTCAGATATCCACAGGTATTTCTCGCTTTTCCCTGTGGTGGGTATTAACGGAAGAGGTTAGGTGTCGCAAGACATTATCCTCGTAGTGGTTTCTGCATATGAAATCTGAGTATGAGTGTTACAAGAACGTCAAAATGAGTCACTCTTTGAAAAACACACCTTCTGTAATCATTTGTGTCATAGCTTGAGGCTGCAGACATAACATTGACTTTAAAAATATAATCTCGATCTCGATAGCATGAGGAAGCTGATGATTTTATATCATAATTTTAAGCACAAAGAACTTTACCTCAGGCACTCAGACCCACTTTCAAGGCACGTTTTGCATCCTTTAGACAGAAAACTATGAAAGTGGTCTGAGATTAAACCTTAAATTTTGTATGGGAACTGCACAGGATTTTAGGACACTTTGAGGCTACAACAACGGATATCTCAGCAACAAGGACTTAAAATCGAAAAACGGATAATATTAGTCGTCAAGAATTTTTAATACGTATCTCTGTGTGAATTTTCAGGTATTTTCACCAATGTTGGGGGAGAGCCCCGTGAGCTCAAAACCTCGTTTGGTTCGATGGACTGCACATTTTACTTAGTAGATTCTAACCATTTCAACTTACCTCCCCATGCGTTCCTGCGGCAGACATATACGGCTGAGGGTAGAAAGAGCTGTAAGGCACCTGACTTCGAGTTATGTCTTCAAATGATGTTGGGTGTGAGTACCCCCTATGTCATGTTGAAACATCGCTCCATGTACCGCACCAGGGTCATTCGTGTCATACCCTGAAGGCTGAATACACAAGAATGATTTAAAAAAAAACTAAAAAAACTTATCTCCCCAGTTCGCAACTCAGTCACAACGGACCATCACATTTTTCGATATAAATAATCATCAAGATCAATGAAAATCTCTTCTTTTTTAGATATCATCAATTTTTCAAATCATAAACAAGTGTTTATTCTCAGAATTCTTACATTTATCATTCATCTTGCCTGTCACAAGAAGAGCAAGAAAAAGTTCGCAATATGCTGCTTCTGAGATTTCAAAGCGGCGCATGTCGCAGAAAGAATTCAACGATAGGCAAGCAGTTCAGCCTAACCGGCTCCCTGGCGATAGCCAGACTTTGCAGCATCGGCCGTTGTGGGATCAATTGATGATGGTAAACACCGGAGCAAGTCCGAAAGTCAAAATCAGTTAAATATTCCAATCTACCGAAAGAACTTCGGAAGAATCTCTCTTCATGTATATGCATATTTTCGCTGCCTTGTCTAGAGCCCGCTTGCAACTATCATTCCTGCGATCTCCAACCTAGCTAATATATGTGTTGTTGAGTGGGAATTTCAGCCATATTAATATAAGGGCCAGCCTTGAGGATACTGGTCAACTGGTTTATGACCATATGCATTAATTGTATTTGATTTGATTTGATTTCAATTAACCCGATCAGGAAACCCAAGGGCCCATGCAGGTGTCTAACTGTGTATATTTACATGGGAGGAAACCTTTCGGTAAAAACCCCCCAAAACTGCCATCTAACATC
>JAKRRZ010000669.1:0-17473 GCA_022627015.2 Podosphaera aphanis | reverse complement strand
GGAAAGTATGTAATGTATGTAAAACCACAAAAAGGATAATCATAATATTGTGTGTGTGCATCCTATCTTATACTATACGTAAGCGAGCTGCTAACTAAACAAGCGAGTGAGTCATGTGATCTTGACAAGATTAAATGGTCACCTTGATCACGTGATAGCACTTTTTTCGACTAATCAGAAGCACGAGGAATTACGCTTGTTATCCTTTTTTTGAGCTCCTCTATATAGAATTTCAGCTTAAAGTCCGCTACGCCATCTAATAACCCCCGACCCGAGGAAGATGAGCTTGGGTGGTGGCGTACAAGACGTCGTACATAGATCTGTGACACCCCACTCCCATTCCGATCGAAGCCAATGTCGAGAGAAGTCCTTTCACAGTGCGTAATTATGTTTAATCTCACCTGAAGACTTACTTCAGCTCGCGTGGAACTAACTGTGAACCAAGTCACGTCAAAAATAAATCCCCAGCGCGCCTAACTAAAATTCCCCGCGACGTTATCTTAGAAAACGTCCGATGATTGGTACATGTAGTGGTGTTGTCCGTGTCCAAAATCAAAAAATTAATCCGTATCCCCGAATCCTGATCGATAACGTCCGTCCCCGAGTCATATCACAAAAGTGCCAGTTATCTTTCCATAAATATAGAGCGTCGTCGTATCCCAATGCCGAACCGAGAGGTTCGCTACCAGTAAAAAGGAAATTAAAATTACATATATGTAGCACACTTCCCACCAATGATTAGTCTTCACCTCTGTTTCAATGAAATTGCTATCACTGGAGGCTTTGGCAGAGGGAGAGGTTGTATTTGTTGCTCGGGCCGGAAAACGACCCTGAATGAGGAAATGTTCGAGAAGAGCATCTTTTTCCAGCCATCGCTCTCGTAGCCAAAGATTAAATTTCTCAATGTCGTCGAGCGGAATTTGATCAACGGGGAAGCGTCGCCAATACATGTTTACCGAAGGCGGTGGTTGGCCCTGGAGAAACATGGTGCGCAGGGTATAGAAATCTTGCCCATATTCACCACGTTTGACGCCCTCATAGGCCATTGTGCAGTCATAGAGGTACTCGACAGTACCCCGGAGTTCATTCATACAGAAGAATAATCCGGCACTGCGAGGGAGGAGCACATGCTCCATATCTTTGATTCCCAGCTCCTTCGCCCAGGCTGAGCTCCGAGCACGCGTCTCGATGCTGGCATTGGTACCTTCTGGAAAAAGAATCAACCACATGGGATCCAGAGTCCGCGTGCCGGAAAGGAGACGCGCGCGAGCTTCTTTCAGTTTGCGTAAACGATGTGAGATTCGAGGCGCATCGGTCGAAAATTTCCGCGACATGAAAATGAAACCGTAGAACTGCATTCCCCACCCAATGATGGGAACGTGCTTTAAAGATTCTTTGAGAATAATGTAGATATGGCCGTGCATCTTGGGCCGGTTTGTGTAGGCAGCCCACCAAAGATATAGCCAGTCGGAATAGAGTTGATGGTTGGCAATCAAAACGATTCGCTCAGGAAACCGACATTCCACAGTCCCATCTGCTCTTGTTAGTAACTGATCTGATACTGAATCATCGCCACTGATGCGAATCGTCGTCGGTGCCAACCATTGCGACAGAGTTGTACAGAAGATGCCAAAGAACTGTTTGGTCAACGCCATGTATGCATAGTACAACCTTTGATTGATCAAATATATTGGAGATCCGATAAACTGGGTCAAAACGATTCTGCGACTATTAATAGAGGGTTAGCAGCTGAGATGCGGGACTACTGACACGGCGCACGACGAGCAGAAGTATCCGATGGAGAGGAGAAGCCGTAAAATTTGGGCAATTCCACCATGTTTGATTTCTCCGCCAGGGTGTTGTGTAGTCAACTCTATGGTATGAAGCTTGTTCGCATCTGAATGGGCCTGTCGGTGTCGTACTTGACTCTCCATCTTAGAAATCACCCCCACACGAGGAATACAGATTCTCCTCCTGGTCAAGCCCAAAGTTTGGATTTAATTCCCAACCGAGGACGACTAATTGTTGTTCTCGAGGTATTTGGTGCGGTAGGAATGGAAATCCTACTTAGTGAACCCCGTAAGTTTGGGGAAGCTTCAGCTAAGAGCAAACCATGAGACAAACCCTAGTAACCTTCGGAACTCTGAATATTCCAAGGCAACACAAGGCCTTATTCACAACGACTGGTCCGAATGTTTTTCTTTCGAGAGAAACGTAAGGTTTACGTGTCGAGAAGTCTATTGTAACATAGTGCACTTGTAACCTGATGGTGCACGGGGAGACTCGTCGGGTCCCTCCCTGAGCCTTCAGCACGATGAAACGCTAAATTTCCAACTTGGGTCATGAAAAGCTGCCATCCACGCGCTAATTATTTTGCTCAACACGGCGAGTGAGGGAATCCCTCAAGCACGAACCCTCGCGCCGAAGTAAGTTTTAAAAGTTCCGGATGCGAGTTATGTACTAATACTAATTCCCCTGGGCGCTGTGGCTGGTAACACTAACACGAGGTAGGTAACCTGCGCTCGCTTGTGATAGGTGCGGATAAGGGCTCTTGAGTAAAGTTATCATCTCGCTGCTCCGAAAGATTCACACGCAGGTCTACAGATCATCATGCCTCGCGACCTTTTGCCAGGTCATGGCTCTCTCAGTTACAAGCTAGTTTGCTTATGTATGTGATCTCTTACGCCAGAGAATCATGTGGAGGAGGATCTTGAGAGTGGGTAGGCTGAGGGCATTCTGCTCTTCTGCGTCAACAAGAGAGATCATAGATGCTAGAAATCTACCAAATAAAATCATACCCAAATACCTAGGTTCACAAATCTGTCTTGCATTCTACAGCTCTGCTAACTTCTAGTAAGAGACACCGCAGAGTGACTTGTTGTCCCTCCAATGGCCCTCTCCTCCTCAAAACATCCTTATCGTTCAGAAAGAAAACGCGCCCGTGGTCACGGAAAGCTCCATTGAATTTGCACGGTTGGGACTTATTCCACTGGTTGATATTATCACTAACATCTTAGCTACGTTCACAATAATTACCAAAATGTCTCGATGATTTTCGAGGCGAGAGTTGCGGCAACAGTACAAGAACGTCTAAACTTCCCCATCCATGTCACCGAGTCAAACAGTGTCCTAGCATCAAAAGTTGACCTAGTAGCGACCCTCGGCGGTGATGGCACAATCTTACACGCGTCTTCTCTCTTTAACGCCATTCTACACGTACCTCCTATCCTCTCCTTTAGTATGGGATCACTAGGATTTTTGGGAGAGTGGAACTACGCCGAGTATAAGCGAGCATTCCGAGAAGTCTTTATGTCTGGAGCCGGAACCGGTTCGCCACTCATGCATGACCAGCCGCATCATGCCGACGTGCAGTCCCACGGTGAAAAAATTCTTACAGGATGGTCGAGCATACGAGGAAAATCGCTCGGTCTCACGCGCGGTTCCAAAATCCTACTCCGCAACCGTGTTAAGGTTGGAGTCTTTGATGCTGTCGGGAACCGGTATCTGGGGGACCTACCCGCCGCCAAGAGCCACGGCGATGTCTGTGCCATGAACGAGGTCGTCATTCATCGAGGTAATGAGACACACCTAGTCATCATCGAAATCTTCGTGGGCGGGAGATTCTTGACCGAGGCGGTCGCAGACGGAATCATCATCGCGACGCCGACCGGAAGCACTGCATACAGCCTTAGTTCTGGCGGGTGTATCGTACACCCGCTTGTGAGCAGCATTCTCGTAACGCCTATCTGTCCTCGTAGTCTCTCCTTTCGACCCTTGGTCCTGCCTGCCAATACGCCCATCACTCTGCGACTGAGCGAGAAAAACCGGGGCCGAGAATTAAACGTCAGCATTGACGGCCGAACAAAAATTAAAGGTGTCGGTGTCGGGATGGAGATTCGTGTTTGTGCGAATGACATTGTGAGAGGGAGCAATTGGGTTGGCGGCGTACCCTGTGTTATGCGTGGCGTCAAAAGTGGGATGGATGATGATAGCTGGGTTGGAAGACTCAACGGGCTCTTAAAGTTCAATCATCCCTTCGGGGAAGCCCACTGATCTGATGGGATCTTTCCTCAACGAGAGAGACAAGTTCGAACTGAAAGTTGTATTCATTGTGGGAGGTTCGGTTGTAGCAACACATTGTTCTCGGGTAGAATCACTTATAGCTCGATGACCAACGACGAGTTATTCTATCATCGTCAGTTAGCAAAAAGTACATAGTTCGTGCTCAAAAATCTAATGAATCGTAGTATGTTTCCAATGTGACACCGATGAAAACACGTGATATAAATGACACCTCGACCTGCTGGCCCGATCTGTTGTGCAAGGCATCCAACATCTCGACAGTCTTCAACTACGTCCTAGCTACTGCTTCAACAACAATTATCAGCCGATATTCACATCGTCCGCATCATGGACGGCACCGAGACCTTCACCCTGCTCCCAATCCACATGGATCCGACGTCGAAAGCCGTGACGACGACGTCCGAATCCTCCATCCTCCAGAAAGAGCTGCAGGCGCTCAATGATTTGCATCGCAACCTCCTCAACCTCGGCCAGCCCGTCCCACCGCCACCGGCCCCCGTCAACCCGAAGCACACGACTCACATCAACAAGCTGCGGGACTCCGGCAACACCTGTTTCCGCCAGGGCAAGCACGCCGAAGCTGTGCGCCTGTACACCCTAGGCATTGAGATGGCGCTCAAACGACCGCTCTGGGAATCGTGTCAGTGGATGAAGGAAGAGGTGGCCGCGCTCTACGCCAATCGCGCCCAAGCCCACATGGCCATTCAGAATTGGCCCGAGGCGGCCGTGGATGCCGAAGCGAGCGTCCATGCGAAGGAGACCGGCAATGTGAAGGCGTGGTGGAGAGGCGGCAAGAGTCTGCTCGAAATGGGCCGCTTGCGTGAGGCACGAGAGTGGTTGCGGAGATCGCTCGTCATGGAAAATGATGATCCGGAGTTATTGTCTTTATCCAAGGAGGTCGGCAAGAGTATGAAAGTCAAGAAGATAAAGGCCTGAATTTTGTACTGTGTATATGGAGTTTGGCGTTTGGAGATGAGGGACGAAATCACAAAGGAACTAGATGGCTTTCACCTATGCGTTGTTCTTCGTTCAGATTGGGACCATGAGATGTACAGCCCTCTATCGATTGAGCTGACCGCTCTACAAATAATGATAGTCTACGAATTCAACTCAGACGAAACGCTTTTTTCTTTCAATCCCATCATGAGAGTATTTATGTATCACGATTACTTAGCCAACCAAGTACTCCTCGGCATGCTAATGAAGAGATTTTGTTGTAGAAACTGCTTAAAGTATAGTCAGGAACTAGTATCCGTTGTAGTCGTGATGATGCTATATAGATTTATGTTCCGACGCAAAGAACGACGTGTGTAATGATGGAGTATTCTAGGACGCATACCAAGATACCCCAGATTAGATAAGGCGGGAGTGACACACGTCAAAGAGTATTCTATTATTTACCTGAGACTTGAGGCATGAAGGGACGTTATTAAGCCACTGTCCAAAGCAACAGTTACAAGTATTACGAATGATGATCTATTCATTATGATTATACAAATCTTCTTCACCTTGTATCCAAAATCTTCATTCTACTTTTCTCCCCGATCATGGTGAAAGGAGTGTTGCGGATTTGGATCTGCTCACAAATCATCCTGACAGCTGTAGCTTACACGCCATTAACTGATAATACGCTCAAGGGAATTCCCTCGCCTGGTCCAGACTTCGATATTAAAACTGGCCAAATTTTAGCACCAATCCTGATCCCAAGAGTTTCCGGTACAGAAGGCTCAGAGAAAGTGCAACATCATTTCGTGGACTGGTTTCGAACCAACCTCCCTCAGTGGAAAGTCGAGTTTCAGAACTCATCTTCTACTACTCCGGTCACCGGTAGTAAAGAAGTGCCCTTTTCTAATATCATTTTCACGCGCGATCCACCATGGGCTAGACCGGGCGACGTTGGACGACTCAATCTGGTCGCGCATTATGACTCTAAATATGACCCTCCGGGCTTTATTGGTGCGATTGATAGTGCTGCTCCATGTGCCATGATCATGTATGCTGCAAAAACTGTCGATGAAGCTCTCACTCTGAAATGGGCTGCGATGGAAAAGGAACCCTTCAAAGGCTTAGACGGGGATAAAGGAGTCCAGCTCATCTTCTTGGACGGCGAAGAAGCATTTTTGAGCTGGTCGGATACGGATTCTCTCTATGGTTCGAGGTAAGGAATGATCGATGGACTACTCGAGGTTTTATGCTAACAACGCAGATCTCTAGCTGAAACCTGGGAGGCTACCCCACATTCTGCCGTATCAGTTTACCCCAACTCTCTCGGCTCCATCTCTCTTTTCGTTCTCCTGGACCTACTTGGAGCACCAGCCACAGTTATTCCTTCGTACTTTGAAACGACACATTGGGCATACAAGAAACTCGCCAGTATCGAATCTCGAATGCGCGCATTAAATCTACTTAAGTCGAATAATCCCAGCCAGATATTTCCCGACAGTGATAAAACTTATTTTCAGCCTGGCTTTATGATTCAAGACGACCATCTACCATTTATGGCTCGAGGTGTGGAAATACTTCACCTTATCCCATCTCATTTTCCCAGTGTCTGGCATACTCTCGCAGACAATGGCGAGAACCTAGACATGCCCAGCTCAGAAGATTGGGCGAAAATTATGACTGCTTTTCTCGCAGAATGGATGGACTTGGAAGGCTTTTTTTCCTTTCATTCTCATCTCAAGTGGAAAAAGAATGAGCTGTGAGTCATCTTTGCTGCTGCCTAGTGAAGCATTATCTTACACCTAGATTTAGAGATTGAAGCTAGGACACATGAAAAAGCAAAATTCATGTTTTTTTCGGGTGTAAATAATGATTACCAAGTGGAAATTTACATTTTAAAGAGCTTCCGAAATTTATCCTCATTCGATAAGATATTAGTATACCCATTTTCGAACAACTCTCAGGACAACTAAAGACTAACTTCTTATCGAGTTTTTTCAGAGCAATGAAAAGAGGAGAGGAAAAATGAAAACAAGGAAATACCTACCCTAGATGTTACATCTATCATATTGAAGAGGGTCAGAAATCTAGCTTAATAAGCCACTATCTATGCATTTAGGAAACAGTTACTCATGAAGTAATTAAAATGTCAAAATTTAACTCGCTTAAATTATTCCGACGAGCGAGGCGAGCATCTTAAACCTCGACATCTACAAGTCGACCTTCATAGATACGATAGATAAGATAATGCGCCGGCCTGAATTAGAGTCACAGTAAACGACTGCTATCCAAAGTGACCCTTCACCATTCTTCTGCGATCTTAAGTTGCAGAAACCGCAACGGACGTTCAACTATCAAATCTCAATTAGTCCTTTCAAACGTTCCTCATTGAGGCGTCACTCAACTATCAATCAAGGGCTGTATTCTATCTAAAAACGAATTTTATAGACGCTCGAGCTATGGTTAGAAATTTTGATAATCACATGATTCAAGGGGCTGGTCTCTTTATAGGATCAAAGATTTCGATGAATCAGGAAATCTCACGGCACCTCAGATGGTAGTCCACGGGGAGTATGGACTCCTTGAGATGATTTCACAGATTGGACGACCTGCTATGATCTAGCGAGAGACATATTGTTCCAGCTTCTCCATTAGAATTTCATGTCACTCAATTTAAATTCTACTGTCTGTTTGAATCACAGTAACTCTATGTCCGTTGAGCTATTTTTAATATTTCGTGATCATATTTGCCTAAGCGTAGGGAATCTTGTCAACAATCCCACCTCATCCTGTCAAGAGTGTAATTACGAACCTTCTGAATGGGTCGAGTAAGTTTGTGATGTGCATTTGATTCGATCTAAGTTGGAGGTTGGTCCGTGTTTGAGCACATTTTATTCATGAAGGCCGGGAAATTGATGAGTCAGCTTGCCGGAGACAAGCGCAGGAAATTTTCTTCGGTGAGATGGCAAGGCTGAATTCAGACCAAGTTAAAGGATAGCGGAACGTGATGTAACCGTCTTCTTCCCTCGGATAAGAACATACTCAGATCTACATGGCCGACACACTCGAATCTACTTCTACGTCTTCGGATGCCAATGCAGCCATTCCCTCCAGTGCAGCAGCCAACCAAGCACGTCTTCGGAAAGAGCGTCGCGAGGCTAAGATTCGCTCGGGAGGCTCCGCCCGCTTGAGCAAGATTACTGGGCTCGGCGGCGTGCGGCGAGGTAGGGGCTTGTCTTCGGTGTGAGGGATCTCTGAGCTAATACCAGCATCACCGGTGCAGATTTTACCTCGCCTGCCTCCCCATCACCAACACAAGTTTATCCAGATCCCGACGAGGTCGACATCTCGAGTACCCGCGGCGCCGCGGCCACCGCACAACGCCATGGCTCGACGCCACCACCGACGAGCAGCGGCGCGGCGCCAACGAGGTTGAACGAAGCTGCGCTCCACCAGATGATGCGCGGGCTCCAATCATCCGCCGCGGCGCCCGACCTCACGGGCAGCGGTCTCGGTGCGACTGGTACGGTCCCGTCGTCGCCTCCGCCGGGCCTTGACGATCCCATGATGAAGATGTTCCAGCAGATGATCAGCGGCAACGCAGGCGACGGCATAGGTGGGCTGCCTTCGTTTCCTGGCATGGACGCCCCCGCCCCAGCGACGACCACTTCACCCCACGCCTACCTCTGGCGTGTGATACATGCGCTCTTTGCACTCTCCCTCGGCCTCTTCGTGGCGCTGACGACTCAGATCACCGGCACCCAGCTTGAACGGGAACGCTCGTCCTTGGGATACGCTAGCTTCGATAGCGAGCTCCTCACCTCTCGCTCCCAACCCTTCTTCTACATATTTCTCGTTGTTGAGATGCTGCTCCTCAGTAGTCGCTTTCTGCTGGACAAAGAAGACGTCCGACCCGACGGCATCATCGGCATAGTCATGGGATTTCTTTCCGAGCCCCTCAAGCGCTACGTGCTGCTGGCCCTGAGATATTTTAGTATTTGGACGACGGTGAGTCGGGATGCCATGGTCTGTATCTTCGTGGTGGGGGTCTATGTGTGGGTGAAGGATGGAACGAATCAATAGAGGTACATCATTCTTTTCATCTACATGGCATCGTTGCACTCAGAACGCTGACGTGAGCGATCACACGCCGAACCTCGACTGGCACAGGACGGGAAAAGAAGCAGCGAAAAAACTCCATCCGCCGGAGGAATGTCGAAAGATTGTCCTCAGGGACAAAGGATTCGGACGGACAAGAACTGGGGCGGAAGATGGTGGAGAGATAGATAGCTTGCTTGCTCTAGAGACGTGACCCAAACCACATTTAATCTCCGCATCGTGTAGATACAAGTACATGCACGTGATCTTGCGCGCCACGACACGTAATTTAAGCCCAGCCGCTGCGGCATTCCACCCATCGCCGACCTACGAGACCAACTCGCGGGTTCGTTCGTGATGCCCAGGCATGGCGTGATCAGGCCGGCGGGTCGCGCGCACGAGCGACCGGATGCGCCGTGCGTGATGCGACGGCTCGCCAACGCGTGTGGTGAGAGACCGGCCTGGGCGAATGGCCGGCCGGCCGGCTGATGGATGGACCCGACGCCGCGCTACGCCGGACGGCATCTCCGGGGATGTGAGACGGGGTCGACGCGTCCGCGAGGACTCGATCCATCGTCTTCGACTCACCTCGTCGGGTTTCGCCTCGGTGCGTTCGAGGGATGAAGGATCGCTCACTGATGCTGTACGTTCGTTCATCTGTTGTCTACACGTGAGGAGACCTTTCGGTCACCCCCCTCATCTACGTATCTCGGATGTACGATGTTTTCGCTTGGTCTGTACGAGTTGCGATCATACGGTTCGCGTGAGTGGGGTCGGTGTCTCTTTTCTTACTCCATCTTCTCCGATCGTGATTTGCTATCATCATTGTCTCGACACCGCCAGCACGCCGAAACTGTTGGATCTTTCATTTCATAGCTATCCGTTTTTGTTGTCAAACTAGTTCTTGGAAATCGTGATGAAAATACCGTACCGTACAAGTGGATGGTCAATATCGTCTTCGCCTTTACAATTTTCTCCTTGGTCATTTTCACACATTACTTCAGTTTCGGTATCCCAATATGATGGTGTTCAAATTTACTCTGATATCTCAGTAAAGACAAAGAGTCACCTGTTTCAAACATGGTGAAGGATCTTAACGCTTTCTCCCCCCTCAGCTTGATCCAGTTGTCATTCCAGTACTGTATCTGTTTTTGTCGATTTAATTTCTTCATCGCTCTTTTTCCACAGAGCGTGTCCACAGAGCGTGTCGATCTGGGTTAGGCTCCAATAACTAAGTTGGTACTGCCAAATGATTCCTTTCTAGGTCTTTTATCTTAGCAAGTCGCAATCTTTCTTCTTTTCGATCAAGCACTCCCAACCTTTGAGCCTCATGTGTACGTTCTCCGCCTTTTTTTCATTTCTGCTGTAATCCTCTTGACTCATCTAAGAGACTTGCAAATACAGACTCTATGTTATATGAGCTAAAATCATGCCTCATTGACTGGATGATAGTACCAGAAATTAAATCATTTGCTGATAAGTCCATCTATAATGAAAGTAATGGGTAGCTTCTTAGGTGGTAGAAACTATCTTTTTCTCTAATTCTGCCATGTTTAATTTCTTAATATTCACAAAATCTGAAAAAATTCCATAGAGAAGCCCTGAGGACTGTCTAGTGATTATAATGTCTCCCAAGTTTTTTGTGCAGAGGTGAGTTGGCTCACTTGTAGCAGTGGCCCTTGTCCAATATGTAGACAAATCTCAGCCAAAGCTTTATCGTTAACATCTGAATCAACTTCAAAATCTTTGCAGCTCTTTTAGGCACGCTTTCTTACTTACTTTCCTAACTTTTTCCACCCACCTTTAAGCGTAGACTTTTTGAAGGTTTTGTCCCTAATTGTAACGGATCGCCTCTTTTGGGTAGTCAGGTGACTAGGTGTTGATCATTCCTTATTTGTATTAGTATGTATTGTTACGTTCATGTACATATTATCTGGTGCGTTCTTGCACTTCTCTCTTTAGCTTTAATATCCTAAGGAATATAATTTAGTCATACACAAATTGGCATTTGGACCAAAAGGTCATACTACCAGGAGATAGAATTTTTTCAGATGCCAAACTAAAAATTCAGCTGGGAGCTTGAAGATCGAATTGCGGCGTCATGCCAGTGCTTGTAGGGATAAAATATGCCCACATCTAATAGCTGCATACAATGCGTAAGATGTGGTAGAAGAGGATACGGAAGTATGTTATTGTTTACACATTTATGCAAAAAATGAAGCTTGGTATGACGGCCGTGGTTGTCCATAACAAGGATTGTCATGGGAGAAATTGGACCCTGTGAAGTAATCCCATCTAGAGGTTTCCCTTGAGTGAGTTTCACGGATGGTATAGTTCGGTAGAGGTGAAGAAAAAGCCGCCTGCCACAACCGTAGTGATTCTTGCAAATGATATCCGAGGCATGATGTTCATCACGACTATATCATCATTGTATCTGACTGAAGTCAACACCTGCGTGGGCCAAAAAGGCGCCAGATCAGGTATATGAAATCAAAAATCAATTAAAAAAAAAAATAATAATCTCATCTATTGGAAACCCTTTTCCCGAAATTACAATCTTTAACTCTTGATTAGAGCTGGTAATCCAATCCGACATAATATATTGACTTTGACATATAATATAAGAGGGTTGGTTTTGTACCGTCCGCTCGAGCATATTCGATGATTGTAAGAGAACGCCGGTTTTCTGGGCTTATACAATAGAACTTTATTGAATAAATTTTTACATATAAGGGTTAAAAAACCATTGTTAGCTTACTTCTTTCACATCTTGAAGAACTAAAATCTCTTGGCCCTTCATACAACCTATTCGAAATCCAGTCTCATCAAAGTTATGTATTCTGTTGGAACCTGTACCGTGGTGGCTTCGCATTTGCTTACACTTTCTGAACCATCTCTTGATATCGTTTTCGTTGGCTGCCTCAAACCGTACAGCGGCAATTGTATTTGGATATTATTATCCTACCGCTATTTTCTAGACCAGGTCTTACTTGGGAGTTGAAACGGTGTATTTTGACTCGAGGATGCTATTATGAGATAACAAATAACTTGGAAGAAAAGTTCAAAAGTCGGCTGAATACCAAAAGAGAGTAAATCTCGAAAATAGTTATATATAGCTTACTTCTGGTATGGCATGAGGTATCAGTTTTACCCAAATCTCCTCTTTTTAACTGACACTTTTAATCTTGACAAATTGCATGGATTTTATGGAGCTTTGTGACCATTGAGCGTTTCGCTTCGGGGAGGTCCTCCAGATATTTTTAAGCAGCTGAAAGCCGTTCTTCAGTTGGGCAATCGATGTTCCGAGCAGGACAAACTGGTGTAGAAGTTGGAAAAGGGGCATTCAAAAGGGGATGGCTGTAGGCGACAACGAGCGAGGAACAGTGGTTTGATCAAGGGGTGATCCTGATGATCTTGATGATTCTGAGTCTATTGTTGGTGACTGAGGCATGGTTTCTGTTCTTGTACTCTCTGGTAGAATTTGGAAAGCTTGAGGATCGCCACGACAGCGAATAGAATGGCTAGGAAGGTTAAACCTTACGCGATGGCAGGATTGATATCGCTCTAACCTCTTTTGTGCTAGCCGCCATCTGTTTGGTTCATTCCATCGCCACGACAGCCCATTTGCCGCTCTCAACGACAACAAGTAAATATGGTTTTCACAATGTTAAACAGTCATGTGTCTATGAGATGTTTAATAAAGGCTCACGCAAGCAGACTCTTCATACAAGGTATCAGGAGAACACACCAAGGAACCAATTTCAGTTCGATTAAAACTCCCATCCCACGACCGCGAGCTGCGTCGCCTCTTGAACGTTTGCATCCGCTGTATATCTCACGCCGCTTTCTTAGCAGCGATGAGGAACCTCCTGCTTCTGCCTCGCGATTAGCTACGCCTGAGTACCTTAGGCCAAATGAGAAAGAAATCTTTGAGATACTTGTCAAAGAGCTAGATCCTATCTCGCTCGAGGTGAATGATGTTAGCGGGGGATGTGGGAGTATGTACAGTATTAATATCGTCAGTGAGCGATTTAAGGGCTTGAGCATGTTGAAGCAGCAAAAGCTGGTTCACAGTGCGTTGAAGCATCAGCTAGAGCGGTGGCATGGAATACAACTCAAGACAAGCTCTCTGTGAAGGTGAAGCGTCAACTTCGTATGCTAAAATTATAACAGTACGTTGGCGTCATCTTAATTGTGTGATGTGTGTAGTGACTTAGTACTCCAGGTTACGAAGGGTGCGCTACACACTGTACAGTCTACCGACAATAACCCTTATCATCGAAAATTTTCAGCTTTGTGCTCTATCCGGTCACCCAAGAGGCTGTGTAAAGATTGCCCATTTCATCCTTATTATGGCCAGTCTACAACAATTTGCATGGTTTATCACCCACTGTTATACCCTAGCTACGGTATCATGATACGGTATGGTCGACACTGATTCATAGTCCTAGACATGGAATTTAATGGCTGATTTTTAGATGCGACGGGTCATCGTAGTACGTGCCGAATGAATCTCATTGAAATACATAAATTGAATCATCCATGGACAATCTCTAAACACACATCAACCATATACTTTTATGGCTTGAATCTTAATGTATTTGGTTATTATCCTCGATCTGGCATATATTGAAATCCCACAACTTGACTCTCGTCAGTTAAGTCGTTCATGGCACAACGTGTCGACGCCATACGAGCCCAAGGCTTTACTCATATCGAAGATTTTCTCTTCCGGATTGTATAAATGTGAATAAGCAAACGCAACTTGAGAGGAGCTTCACATACATTAGTTTCAGATTATGTACCAGAAACCATGGGGTAGAGTAATTAAGATACAGAGACTCCTAGGAAAGCCTCTATTTCGATTAGAATGACTAGGACCTAGTGTTTTCATTATTGATTCCGTTCAAGGTAAATTTTGAGAGAAATCAACAAGAGTCCACATTTTTCTCTGTCGCAGGACTGAAATTTCGTTCTGTTATACTGATTCAGTCTGGTATATATACCAAAGGCTTGTAGCACTCGAGACCATGAGTAAAGAGCCTCGTGAAGCTTTAAATTGGAGAATTCTATATCGAGATACTATCATATAAAAGCATCTCAATGGCGGTTATCCGAGCATACGTGTATGAACTACTACTTTCTTGCAATATCTGTACTTACATGCGACGGAACAGTCCACTGTCTGTTAATCGCCGACAAATATCCAGGTTGGGTGGGAGGGTGTTTTGTTACTTCGCCAACTTTGTTGACTGGGTAACGTTCTCTTGGCCAGCAGCCATTTCCCGAATTCATGTACAGTACATGTATTACCCTGGAGCTACCTGACTAAGTTTATTTGGATCCCAGAATAGAAATTCGTTTATCATTGCCTCTCTAATTTCGTAGATTAGATTAACGTTTTCGGCGGATTTCGAATTATTAGTGTTGAATGATGAGCTAAGAAATCAGGTGTTGCTACAGTGTACAGTAGGGAGTATTTGTAAAATTAGTCCAATCAAAGATGTCAAAGCTTGGCAAAATCTCTCTGTGGTAATTAGCAGCAATTAATTATTTCACATGAGGGCGGCCGCTCGCTCAACTGCTGCAAATCGCTCACCCCAAGGAAGACCCCGATAATTTATCTCGCGTAGGATTTTTCTCATCATAAATCTTGTAGGCAACAATAATCGACGGCCCAGCGTTGCCAACCCCCTCGAAGACAACTTCTCTCAAGGCCCGACCGAAAGTGATAAGCCGACCTGCCCCAAGGCAAGAGGCTTTGAACCCACGTGCTCTCAAGGCACCAGCACCAGCATCCCATGATCTTAGGCAGTGGGGAGGCTTACAATGCTTCGCGATCCAGAAATTGGAAGACCAAGATACCATTTCAGGTCGAGGCTGATGGCGAAAATATATATATCAGAGAGAAATGTAAAGAGTTTCGTTCGGTAATTATCAGGCTGAACAGTTAAAGTCACAAGGTACTACAACTGCACTGCTGCTCAATACGTTAGCATCGTATCTCCAAGATTAGACCAACCCGCTGAAGAGTTGGAAATAGCTCAAGAGGAGTCCACTTCAAGTGCAAATAATCAGTTGAGCTTGCGACTTTCTCGTTAGACTATCATCTAATCCCTCTGCTAACGTGTAAGGTCTATTTTCCAGGGGTTTCGGGCGAGGAGATGGCCTTAAAAATTAGTCGATCATAAGCTTGCCCAACTCGCTCGGACGGGGACAAGAAATTAGCGAAAGCAGGTACTAGGATAGCGTCGATGGGACAATGCTGCCGGTAGTTCCGGGCTACCCTGCAGTTCTTCAAAGTTGTTCACGACATTGGGTCAAAATCTTTACTCGAGTAGCTATTGATATCAAGAAAATCTAGACAACGATCCATTTTGGGAAGCTCCAGCAGAAGCAAAGCGTCGTGAGGACGCGGCGTTTCCACGCAAATGCATGACAGCTGAAGGGCGGCTCTCGTGACAAACTTGATCACTAAGCAGGTCCCGACGGCGTGATAATGATAGCGAAATAAACGTTACGTTGCTAATGAGCGATGGTATAGAAAGATCAATCTGCGTGATGTCTAATGATTCAGTTTCGCTGAAAAGTTAAGTGAATCGCTCGCCGAGAGCACCGTTCATGACTTCTCGATGTCTCGACTCAGCAAGCAAGAAGATAAAAGCAAATTATGAGCAAAAGATCGCCAAGTTTCGTAACTCGGGCTTTAATTTAAAAGAGATGTCATTAAACAACACTTGAGTTGTGGATTATTCAAATCCTTGCGAAATTTCACAACTGAAGCCTAAAAAGTACGAATTGCTCGAGCAGTTCAGTATATATCATCCTACGCTGTGTAGATAGATTTATTTCACTCGAAGACCTCTCGTCAATCAACATAGAGTGTATCAAGATGCGGGCCGAAATTTTTACGATCCTCTTTACTCTCGTGGTCTCGGCTTGGGGCCTCGTTATACGTCCTGATTATGCAGATGAAACCGCTCCGGCTCACGGAACACTCGAAAAGCGGGCAGTTTTCGACTATCAATGTCCGGGTGCAAGTTTCAAAGAAAACTACGTAATGAATTCTCTCACAAATTCTTGTGAAAGTTATAAAAACAAAAAAAGACCCCATGGGTCATTTCCGAAACCAGTTCAACTATACCCACTCCTTGATCGCAGCCGGCAACATTTCTCCTTCCCTCTCTTCTCAAGAGGTCAATTTTACTTGCCGGGTAAGTTCATTCCCACCTATTCCCTCGAAAACTTGGCGCTACGACGACCTAGTTAACCTAAGATCACAACCTCAGAATCTGCACCTCTCCCCCAGTCACGTGAACCTAGCAATTACTTTCTTGTGATGGATCAAAGTTGCAGATTAACTGCGGTCGTTATGATGGAGGATGGTAGAACACAGGCTTTGCAAGGTCGATTACCATCTTACAAGGTGTGTCAAAGAATACGAGCGATGGGATAGATGTTACACGTGAAGATATGTTTAGGGCGCGTACGCCTGAGTTGTGATTCGGTCAGTGTATATAGACGGAAAAAACGATGTTTCATGATAAGCGATCGTGAACAGTCATCTCAAATCTTCCTGAAATCACTCTGTTTATCGTGGCATGCACAATAACCACTGACTGATGTGTCACACCAATCTTCAAGATAGAATGGTCACATGATCCACCGTCCCGATCCTTGTCCCACGAGCATGGAAAGCCTTGATACTGTGACGGCTTGTAAGCCGAAGAGTCCTGTAGCCTACGATGGCCATCGTCAGCAGCTCGCTACTCAGGCTCTCACATTCACGAGGGTTGCCGTGATATCGACTCATGAAAGAGGCACCGCTGAAAACTGATGGATAAATCATGCAGGAGCTTTGGTTAGGACATGAAACATCTATGGAAGGAATGCAACACAGCTATGGTTGGCTAGCCCCAAGCTATGGTGACTTGCTAGAGTACTACCTTGGAGAGACGCTCATCATATATAATTGTCGGTTCTCGCTTAACTTCCGACTACTGTATTTCGCTTTCGCTCATAGTGAGTATTTGGAGTCGTGATATACGCAGTCCCCCTTTTGGATATGGGAAGTCCCCCCCATGTAAAAACTATTCTGCCTGGTTATTTTGATCTGCTACTAAATTTGGGACAAGAATAGATTTTTTCTAATCATAAAAAGTTTAATTGACTCTAATCCCTGAAAAACAAAATAGGACCCATAAAATTATGACGAACATAAAATACAACTATGTAGGGGTAATGAGCGAACGCCGATCTAATGCAAATGTAGGGATGGATCCCAGAGATTTATGCAGGCTCTTATGTAATGAATAGGGCTCAGGTTGGACGTAAGCGAGTTCAAATTTTA
>JAKRRZ010000668.1:0-17474 GCA_022627015.2 Podosphaera aphanis | reverse complement strand
AATTGAGAGTATGCCGTCAAGGGTTCTGGCCGTAAAGAAGGCAAAGGGGGGTCATACCAAGTATTAGAATAACGCGTCTAAAAATGCGCAATAGACATTAAGTGCCAAGACCAGCGCGAACCTTACAGTTAATCATTATTTTTACAAAAACAAAGTTGGACTCATTCAAGAAATGGCTTAGATTTTATTTGAACCTAGAATTCTTAAATTTGAAGAAGTTGTCGCAGAGTTATAGTAAAATTTAGTCAACGTGGTGGTTTCATTGCGCACTTTTAGACGCTACTGTATCTTGTCCCATAAGAGAGCCATTGAAATGGACCATATATATTCTACTACGTTGAGGTGGCGCAATTCAAATGATCCATTCAAGACTATGTGTGGCTCTCGCGATGACCACTGCTCAATTAAACTGTCGCTGCTATGCTCTTGGAAGTGCTGCAGCTCGATTACGTCTCCTGCGCATTGGTTCACCATGTAGACGGTATCTCCGAAGGCTGGTATCGTGTCCTAGGAATGACTGCCGGATCAAGGAGCTGCAATAAATTTCATCTGCTTGAAGCCAAGCGTATTTATGAGATACCAGCATCGATCGATAGAGCGTATCTCTACAATAACTTGAGCATTCAGGATTCCAGTCAATTGGTTTCCGCATGGGTGGTTGTATGATGTAGTAACTCTCCACTATTCGACAACTCTTGGCTTGATCCCCAATCATCTATAATACCAGAAAACAAACTCAGCATCTGACAACCAGGTCAGCAGGTTACTTTGTTCAGCAAGGGCTTTATTGATTTGATTCTTTTCTCTCCAATGGCTTGAAACTCTCTGCCTCTCTCTACTCATGGCTGCATCATGTACATTATCTTTGTATGCAACATAGATCTTTTGTTGTAATTGTTGACGCGAGTGACTGTAGATTCATTTAAATGCGAGCGTGGTGTTGTAAGAAAAGCCCATGTCAAATTTAATTATAGCCTAACTTAGAGTACTGCAGAATCCATGACAATATTTTGCCGATCGTAGCCATGTTTAAATTGTCGCAGGGGCTAAGCGATCAAAGGTACGTTAAAATAGTAAATAGGCATGTCAAACTAGCAAATCCGGTTTAATTCCTACATGTATTACTAATTACTGCTGGCCCGCATAAGGTCGAACTGCTTGAGAATATGCAAGCTCCGATGCAGGTGAAAATTCTTTTTGCTTGGCCAAAGCACAGTGAGAGGGGAAGCCGAGGAACTTCGAGATCAGCTCCGCTTCACTTTCATTCATCACTAAATACGATCCAACTCTACTCTACTTTTGAATAGAAAATATAGAGCTGGGCAGTGCATTCTACACATAATTTCAATTTCAAGCTACTAAATCATTTTTCGTAGAGATGGACCATAATTAATAGATGTTAAAAATGAATGAAAGTGAAATGGAAATCGATCTCAAAGCTGGGGGGAATGGCTCTCAGCGAATTTTCAGACCTCTTCGTGTTCCCTCTGTGCTTTACAGCTTGTTGTTTTCTATTCCTGCCCCATGTATATATACACATATATCGCTTGTCAACAGCAAATGAGAAGGGCTTGTAAAAAGACATATATAGAATTATACGTTCAAGTAATTACATGTAAGAAATGATCACTATCTCTAGTTTTGTAGCATATTCTAGCTTCGCAGCTCCATTATCGGATGCCATTAACACAATGTTTTCTGGGCCATTTGCATAATAATATAAGCTGTCCTCCAACTACAGCTTATATTGAAAATCATCGAGATCGTTGACGAAATGGAAGTGCGTTTACCCATGTCTTGTTGGCCCTGATGTCCTGAAATATCGCAATTACTTACAGGATCGCAGAGGTTTAAGGTGTTTAGAAGTGGTTCTTCAAACTACGTTTCAAATGATCATCATTATTAGTAGCTACGAATAAGGCAAATTACTATCATGTATAGAATAGAGAGCTCGAGGCTCTCAGATCTTAACGGTGTGGATAGGTACCGTTAAAATCCAAGCAAGAAAAAAATTGATCTGTGTAATAAAATTTCACTAGCTATTACTCAAGCTCTCTTGAGCATACTCTGTACCAGTTTAACTTATTCAAAGGATGAAAATATCGCCGAATTTAGTAATATTTCTGGTGATCCGTAAGGGCTAGGTTCTCCATGTCTAAGTCGCTGCCCGGTACTTCTCTCACGAGCATATTGGCCATAAGTCGTGCTAACTAATGAGAAAAGATTGAATCTTATGCTTCCTTAATCACCAGCTCATGCTTCAGCCTTTCTAAATGGAGATTATCGGGCCCTGTTATATAGTAGGAAAGTTTTCGTTGCTAAAAAGGATGTCTTTCTGAATTTATTGTTCTGAAATCGATCTTTTTGTGGCTCGAAAAGATTTCTGAAAATATCTGGTGGATCTCTTCTCTTAACTTAGTCGGATCGGACCGGATATATCTCGAAGCTAAAAAGAAAGCTGGGTTTGTCTTCGAGAGGTTCAAAATTCGTCGGCGATAAGTTTCTGGGATAGATCTAAGAGTCACTCAGATCTAAGGTCATCCTGAGGAGTTTCAAATACAATCATCCTTATGCCTCGGGTTAGTTACTGGTGACGCGCAGGGAGATTTTCCAACTCTGTATTCTGAGTGTCGTGCGCATAATTAGAGGATTGACTCGCTGTCGTAGTAGTAGTAGACAATGCTAAAAAGAGATTGTTAATAAGTGCGATGGCCATGCGTTCGAGGATCTAAGCCTAGCACATCACAGCGCCCTACGTGCAGGGAATTACCATGTAATTATTACCAAATTAGAACTGGGACAACTTGAGCCCTCGTAGTCTGGTCTCCCTGTACTGGGTCGAATTATAAGGGGCAACGTTTTCTTGATCCTTGCTCGGGATTGCTCTCTTTGTAGCGGTCTTCCCCCTGGAGTGGGCGGCAACATCCACTAAGCTACGGGGCCAAGCGGGGGCGGAGTTGTGTTATATTTTTTTGACGACCTCGTTGGATTTTGTATGATTGAGTTACAAAACATATTCTATTTTCTCCCCTTCTAGCCCTGGGTCCGTGTAAAAATTGTGTAGCTGTAGAAGAAGTATATCATCATATTTTCAGAAATATACGAACAATATTTAATTGTCATATTTAGAGTTATTTCTCAATGCTCCACATATTTACATTCGGCCAGGCAATTCCGTCCATAACATTCTAAATAAACATAGGACCTATAATGTTCACATTCATATTGGAAGTGCCTTTGCACTATTGTCTGGTGAATGGTCATTCGCAAAATTCTTTCTACCCTCATACGACTGAAGTACAAGACTACCTCTCACGAATCTTCTTCTAAACTGGGTCTATAAAGCTTTCCAACTAATAGAGCTTGTTTTGCTCTCGTCCTCTCCTTTAAGTGTATCTAATATGGTGAGCAAGAATCACTTCAACCTTAGTCACCTCATATTAATAAAGAGCCTCTCGTACATTAGCTGCTTTAAGATCTCTCAATATATCTACTCTAGTATCGTATCATTCGTTTAGCTGCCATCGATCTTGCCGACCTAAACCTTAAGGATCATGGAGGAACTCTCAAGGCGAAGAACTAGCACCGATGAACTTTTAGAACTATTAAAAAACCCATATCAAGCCCAGGTAATTCTATTCACCAATGCCCTAGTTCTTCGGTTGACAGAATGTTAGCTAGCGCAAACTTCAGTCTTTGCAAGTTTAGGAACTTCTATTGGCTTCACGGCTCTCCTCGCATTAGGATTCTCTCTTCTTCGGCCATACAATTCTGTTGTTTATGCCCCCAAGCTTAAAATCGCTGACGAGAAACATGCACCTCCGATCATGGGCAAAGAAATCTTTGCGTGGGTTCAACCAATACTGAAAACTTCTGAGCAGGACTTAGTAGGCCTGATTGGAATGGATGCCGTGGTCTTTCTTCGCATACTAGCTATGTGCCGCAATATCTTTGTAGCTATTGCTTTGGTTGGCTGCGGCATTTTGATCCCCCTGAACCTAGCTAATGGAACAGAGAAAAGTGTAAAATTCATCGTTAGAATCACGCCGATTAATACCTTTGGACAATCCAATTGGGGGATTGCAATATGCACATGGATATTCAATTTCATAATTGTTGGTTTCCTTTGGTGGAACTACAAGGCAATCTTGAAGTTAAGGAGAGAATACTTTGAAAGCTCTGAATATCAAGGGAGTTTGCATGCAAGAACTCTGATGGTCAGAAGATCTACAAAAACATGTGTGGTGAAACATACTAAGTTTTCTTTAGCTCAATGATATACCTAACCATTACCGTTCCGACGAAGGAATCAACAGGCTTATCGATAAAGTTGTTCCGACATCATCTTTTTCAAGGACCGCCATAGCGCGAAATGTCAAATACCTACCTGAACTTATTGAAGACCATGAGATTATTGTTCGAAAACTCGAGAAGTGCTTGGCACAGTATATGAAAGATCCTAACAACTTACCTTCACGGCGACCAGAATGTTACCCCTCGAAAAAAGATTCAACGAGAGATACTTACCCCAAAGACCAAAAAGTAGATGCAATAAGCTATCTTACGACACGTATGAAAGAGATTGAGATCGAGATCGAGGAAGTTCGACTGGCTATTGATAATCGGAACCCTCTATCATATGGGTTTGCAAGCTATGAAGATATTGAAGAGTGCCACAGTATTGCACTTGCCGCCAAAAACAAGCATCCTCATGGAACAACAATCGTATTATCTCCTAGACCAAACGATATAATTTGGAAAAATATGCCTCTAAGTAAGGCCCAAAGAAGAACCAGAAGAGTAATAAATAATATGTGGGTTTCATTGCTTACGATTCTATGGGCTGTTCCCAATGCCCTAATATCAATATTCCTTACCAGCTTAACTAACATCGGTCATGTATGGAAAGCATTTCGAGATTCACTCGCCACTCACACAACTTTGTGGTCCATTGTTCAGGGAGTTGCCTCGCCTGCAATAACTTCACTGGTGTATCTTGTATTACCCATGATCTTCCGTCATCTTTCAATCAAAGCTGGGGATCGAACAAAAACCGCCCGAGAACGTCATGTTGCCGGGAAGCTTTATACATTCTTCGTTTTCAACTTTCTTATTGTGTTCTCAATGTTCAGCACCGTTTGGAGCTTCGTTTCTACCATCGTCGAGGCAACTAACTCTGGAACTGATGCCTGGAAAGCCATAACCGATGCCGACTTGGGCCTGGCAACGTTCATATCACTATGTAATGTTTCTCCTTTCTGGATCACGTGGCTACTTCAACGAAATCTTGGTGCAGCGATCGATTTGATTCAGCTATGGAATTTAATCTGGAATACTTGCCTTCGAAAATTCTCCAATCCAACGCCTCGTGAACTGATCGAGCTGACAGCTCCTCAAGCCTTTGATTATGCTTCCCACTACAACTATTTTTTGTTCTACAGCACAGTTACATTATGCTTTGCTGTATTACAACCTCTAGTTCTCCCAGCATGTGCACTATATTTTTCTATAGATTTTTTCTTAAAGAAATATTTACTCCTGTACATTTTTGTTACTAAAGTTGAATCAGGTGGTATGTTCTGGCGTATGTTTTATAATCGAATGGTTTTTGCCACAATTCTATCTAATCTCGTTGTCTTCCTTGCTCTTTGGGCTCATGGGGATGCGGAACACAACGAAGCTTACTTTGTGGTCCCTTTACCATTTCTTATGCTGGGCTTCAAGGTATATTGCAAGATGACATTTGACGACAAGTTCAATTTCTTCATTTTACGCAACAATCTAAAAGATCCTGAAGCTAGCAACGCAAATCTCTTTGATGGTAAAAAAGACAAACTATCTTCGCGTTTCGGCCATCCTGCTCTTTATCGTCCTGTTATCACACCGATGGTTCATAAAAAAGCACAGAATCTACTCACTCAAGTCTATGGCGGTCGACACAACCCCCCCGGCTCTGGTGAGGTCGTTTTTCCCGGAAACCCAAACACGTTTGCCTTGAGTAATATGCAAGAAGGAATCGCCGGCCGAAAATCAGTAATATCAGGATTTGAAATGGTACCTGAACATCAGCTTGATTTTGCTTTCTACAAAAGTCATCATGAGTTCGCAGATGAACACGGAGGAAGGGGTGTAGCTTACGGCAGACCAGAAGATCTGATATACTCAGATACACAGAGCACACTCGGCCCAGGCTCTCCCACATTTTCACAAAAAAATGCTTCTAGTATTTCTACCACTAGAGCTGGGTGTGTGTATGAATATAGATCTGATGGATCTGAATTCTTTCCCGATAGGCACGACGAACGACGTGGCCTAATTAATAACAGTAAAATAAGAGATTTTCCCTTATTGAACGCTGAATACAACCAAGGATCAATAAGCCTGGATCGAAGGGGTACTCCAGAGGGGGATCCAAATCTAATGAGATATGAAAAAATTAGCACCATCCGTCGATAATTTATCAATGATTGACACTAAGATATAGACTATGGTGTACGGTGTACGGTGTACGGTGTATGGAATCGATTATAATGATTGGACTTGGGGTAACGGAACCAGTCAAGTTATGAATATTAGGCTATGGGTGGGATAAATATAATTGGTCCTACAGATTGAAAAAATTTAAACATCAAGGCTATCTATGTCGAGCCGGAAAAGTACCAAGAAGCATTGCTGGTGTACATGGTATTTGGAGCTAGGAATATAAGGATTTTAGCATTTAAATTTTAATTGACTCGTAACCCGATTATTTTCGGGGTCAATACTCGCTCAGCTATTCGAGGAACCTCTGATTCAGTAGAACATAGGCAGCAATATGGGTGGACTCATCTATGGTATGGTATTCTAGCTCTAGTAAAACTTGATGACCTGTCTGCATAATAGCGGCGATATCACTCAATTGTTGGTATCATCCCATCACAAAGTGGTCATTACATTAGAGGAACTTATTCGGCAAGGGGGAAACGCATAAGGTCCCGTATAAATTATATTACTGCGAACACAATATTGGCAAAAGAGAATAATATACATGTACTATACTTGCCAGAGAAGCAAGACATATTTGCAATACAGTATGTACATGTAAACTTGTCATCCGATGTGAGCAATCTGCTGAAGCAGTTGATACGACAGGAACATAGCTATCTCTCCAACTAATTTCTTGTTGGCCAATACGAAAATAATGCGTGAAGTCGACCATTGTCTCAAATGGGATACGTTGTGTTTACAGACAGAACAGCCTGTAGGACCAACGCTGACTGGCTCAACTACTGGCCTTCTCTTATATTGCAGAACTGTACGTAAATCTTGGATAAATTTTCAAGCCAAAGTTTGGTCATCAAGTGACATCAGGCTGGTGAAAGATAGCGGGAACTCACGCGCAACGGAGCTTCGAGCTCTTCGCAAATATTAGATTCGCGTCTCTAAACGATACAATCTTTGTATGCTGGGTGTATTTTACAAGTAACATTCTTGGTAGTTCAAGTTTCTGTAATGCGGCATGCTCCAAACTTTTGTCTTCTCTCACTCAATGATGTGAATGTTTGTCGTCTTCCGGCTCCTCCTCAAACCAATCGTCCTCTTTCACGACCGAGCCAGCCTCGGCTTGTCCTTCCGTTTCAACGCTCGATAACTCTGTTCACAATAATTAGCGCACTGTCCGCACGTCCGGAATGGCCACAGGCACCGTATTCTTTCAACTCGCTCACGAGATCCGTCTGTTCCGGCGGTGCCGGAGTCGCGGGCGGAGAGAAGGGGTGGACGTTCCCCTCGATGTCTTTCGGGTTGACCGGAGGCGGCGTGTAGGCCTTGATCTCCCGCAGGTACAGTTCGCGGATCAAATCTATGCCCGCGAGCACCGTCAGCGAGCGCTGCGAAGAGGAAGCGGAGGCGGGGCCGTCACTGTCCCACCTTGACGAGCTGCAGTCGGTGTGATTACGGTGCGTCGTGTGCACACGATTCCGCTGGCTGGCTGCCGGACGAGGCGGGTAATGCTGGCGCGCTGCACTCGTTAGTCACTTCGAACCCCGTCGCCGGCCGGGGAAATACCGATGCTCGCATGGTGTAGGAGAACATGGTGAAGAGGTAGGGTGGTTACAACACGCAAATCGAGTACTGTGTGTCTGTGGTCCCTGTGCGAAAATGCCGGTTTGTTCTTAGGTATGCAGTTGGTTTAGATCTGGCACGTGATCATAATTTCGCAACTTAGTGCAATATCGGCTTTCGTACACTTTGATGCTAACTGTGCACGCTCAGTCGGGGTTTAGTTAATCAGTCTTGTATGCCTGTAAGAGACGCCTATTTAGATCACGGACATGAATCCAACAACATGTTATCAGAACCATCTTGCCTGCCGGTCGATTTCTTCTGTCTGATGACACAATTTCCCGAAAAGCTACCGACGATCACATCGAGCGCCCTTTTTAGTGTGGATATCTAACGGCGTATTAAAGACTCGTTATACAAAGTTGAAGAGATTCTTTCGATGATTAGGAAAATTTTCCCAGGAAAGCAAACCTGGGAAGGAAAGAATGGCAGAAAGATGGTAAAGAGAAGTGAGATATGCTGGGGAAAGGAAACCTAGGGCTGGCCTAGGGGGGGTCTACGACTGACTGGGGCTCAGACTGGACAGTAAGAAAGATGGTGGTCGGCCATTTTATTAGGAGTCCATGCCTGTTACCACTACTTTGGCAAGGGTTTAAAAACTTGATGACCTACTTCGCGCTGTTGCGATTGGTAGGACAATGAGGTACGTTGGGGAGCTCGAGGTTTTATGTTTCTTCTCTTGATATGTGTTCATGGTCGGAGAGAGGAACATCTTTCATCTACGGAGCAATAGCAGGGTAAGTCGTTACGTGTTGCTCGTAGACATACAACCACAACAAACGATTTGCCAAGCTGGGTTAAATTCATCGCCCCTCACCATTTCATACTTCCCCATACGAGCGTGTCTCGAGCTCCTTTATATGAGACTCGAAATGCCTTTATGCCGCGTCTATTGGATCTGATCACCATTGACAGTGTGCGATCATCCACTCAGGCAGTAGTAGCCGGACTGAGGGCTCAAATCTTCAACATCAGTCCTGACAAACATGGCAACTCTCAAACCGCCTGTACTTATCGCTTCTGCAGAGCAATAAAAAGATCCACAAGTTGGCCAACGAAGGTAGAGCTTAGAAGTGTGCAGTATTGGTATTAGCGACTTGGCCCTACAGTACAAGCCATAGATTATGATACCCCCTAACTGGTACGGTAGCATATATCAGATGCTGATATTGTTGTTGCTAGTTTGGTCTGCAAGGAAAATTTATGTTTGACCTACTTTTTCAAGCATGGCACATCCGATCCAGCTCCAAGAGTAGCTCTCAGTGTTGCGCGTAGAATTAGGATTTGCGACTTTGGCTTATAAGTTAACACACTAAAAGATTAGGAAGCCTAGACCTCAGTGAGCTTAATTGATGCCTACATTCCAACAATGCACGGGTCATGAGCAATCGACCGCCCATGCTTCATTATCAACAGATTGCTCTGTCTTTGATCTGAATGCATTCCACGATCTGACTAATACAAGGCCGCAGGTAGCGCCACTTGAGTCGAATGGCTTTCAGAGACACCTCAAGGTGTGATCAGGAGGCGAACAAGCCAATAACTCCTACACCAGACAACCTCGAACCCACAAAAGAGTAGTTCAAAAACTTATTCTGTACAAGCTGGACCGAAAGTTTTATATCTCATGACCTTTAATCGGGATAGGAGGTATCATTGAGCCACTGTCCACTAATAAGCTTCAATGAATAGCCAGGACCTTTGACTCCAGGCTTTCAAATTTCAGAGTCCTTTCAGAAGAAGTAACTAACCATCATCTTCGCCCGAAGTCACCTCATTTTCACGAGATGACCCCGCTCGACTTCTGTCAACTAGCGATTTGATAACCGATGCGCATGAGCATAACCTGCAACGCCGGTTCAATCTTCCCTCGTGATCATATTATCGATAACACCGTGAGCCGAAACCTTTGACGCGCAACAAGTGCAACCAACTAAGCACCGCTCCAACTCGTAGCCAACCGAGTTCGAATCTACCATCGCACCTCTCGATGCATCAAGGGTGGGGCGTGGCTGTCCTCGCAGCATGATATGGATTGAAGAGGATGGCGATCAGATCGGAATGTACACCTCCATGGAGAAAGTAGACCCGGAAAGACCGAGACGACGAGCCACGAGCAAGTGCTGCACCTCTCCGAGACCCGGGCCTGTGCCATCCAAACACGAAGCAGCCGACCGACGACACCATGCCCCGCGGATAGCGTAAGTCGGCGCAGCACCGAACCCGGAATCCGCGCCGCGTGGGTCCCGTCGACGATCAGAACACCGGGGTTGCGTTCCGGAGCTGTCGCGGGAGTCTGCAGGTGCACGCCAGTCACCCTCGAACACGCATGTCCTCGATCTTGCTTGCCCACGCGTGCTCGGCCGCCCGACGCGCTCGGATAGGTTGTCGATCACCGTGTACGTAGTCAGGCGAGCCCAGGAATCGTGCCTGGACGCACAGAGCTGGGTTGATCCACACACGCCTTCCACAAGGTGAATCTCATGCTACCAGACTGACCGGCCCAGCTCGAGAGGGCTTCGTGGCGCGCAAGAGTACGGGCGTAGTCGCGTCGGAGAAAGTGTTCAATTGAGGCGTCAACTGACCACGGAAGTTAGAACGGTCTTCTCAAAACAAGTAACCTTGAGGGTTAAAGACTACGGGTAGTCACGATCCTTGTGTACAACACATGTAGTTAGGTGGCAGTACTGCTAATTAGGAGCCTCTTTTCTAGGCTACGTAGTTGAGGACTCTAAGGTTGCGACGCTAATGCTTATGAATTTAAAGTTGCCAGCAAGTTGAACATCTAATATATTGAATCAAGTAAGCACAGGTACAACATACACTCCTGTGAGTTACCGATTACATCCGAGAAAATCTAACTGCTGTTCAAGCAACTTGATCATGCTCTAAGTGAGTCATAAGAGACTTATCCGCGAATATTGATCAATTGATCCAGCCATGAGACAAACACCACCCAATAGCCAACGCCTCCCATGCCATCATTTATTAAAATGGTAAGATACTTCCCACAACCATATTTAAGAGACCGAAAAGTTCAAATTTCGATCTGGCTGCCATTAATCATCGCACTATCTTCAAATCCGAATTCGCCTCCCTGAACAATACCACTCATGCGGTCTTCTCTCTTATCTCGATTAAATCGTCCAATGAAAGCCCCTTTATCGTTTGGGAAGTCTTCATCTTTAATCTCCCAGTCATCACGTTGAAATCTTCCTTCCATATACTCGTCCATGGAACTTTCATCGACAAAGGTAAAGCCCTTGAAGTTGGCTTGCATACCTGGACTTAGGGGCGTAGATGTGGCTGCACCTGCTGCAAGTGCTGCCGCTCGAGCGTTTAATGACCCTGCGTCATTGAGTGCATTTGTAAATTCGGGATCAAAATTCGAAGTGTCTGTCTCAGAATTAAGTTTGGGTTTGAATGGGGGTGTAATCTTTTTGGCAGTGAGAAGATCCCATTTGATATCTGCAAAAAAAGGATGTTGTTTAAGCTCTTCGGCATCGTCAATAGCACCAAGGCGGTGTTTTGGATTTCGATTTAAGAGTCCCTTGACAAAATTTCGCCCTTCAGTCGTTAGTGTATCCCGTGGAAAGCGCACCTTCCCGAATGCAATATTTTTATACATCTGTTGTGTATCTTCAGCATAGAACGGAGACCAACCACAACACATTTCAAAAACTAGGACACCCAAAGACCAGAAATCGACCATCTTGGTGTATCCAGCTTCATCCAAGAGGACTTCAGGCGCAAGATACTCTGTAGTCCCACAAAACGTGTTGGTAGTGGCATTTTTAGTGAGATTTGCTTTAGATAGACCAAAATCACACAGAGCAATATGTCCATTTGCATCTAATAAAATGTTCTCCGGCTTCAGATCTCGGTAGACTATATCATGCTTGTGTAAATGCTGTAGAGCTAAGATAAGCTCAGCGATATAAAATTTTGCACGCTTCTCATCAAATCTTCCTTCTTTCTGAAGGTGCCAAAATAATTCGCCCCCAGACATGTAATCAGTGACGAGATAGAGGTCAGTGGGAGTTTGAAATGAAAATTTCAAACCAACAATAAAAGGTGAATCTGCCATCGCTGTTCTGACTAAAATATTTCTCTCCCCGACAGTATGTGCAACCTCTTTTTTCTGTACAATAACTTTCTTTTGAAGTACCTTCATCGCATAGATCCGCCTTGTGTCTTTCTTCCGGACTTGATAAACCTGACCAAAGGTACCCTTGCCAATTAGCTTCAAGATATCAAAATCCTCAGGTCCATAGTGCTTTTTCTCGGTACGCTGGAAGGTAATCTCAACGTAGATTTCTCCTAGGAACCCAGAGTTACTATCGTTTCTACCTCGAAGTGGAAACCAGCCTCTGATGGGCGAACTATCTCTTTCGGTTATATTTGCTTGGAGATCAGCAATTCCAATGAATTCTTCAGATACGCTCCCACGATCATACACCGTGATCACAACACGTGAGTCAGAACCAACCACGTCACTAATGTAATTAGCATTTCGAATTACTTTCCTGTCGCTAATGCTTACAATACAGCCTTGGTGTCCCATTGAGGATGAGTCATTAGTTTACGACCTTTTTTTACATCTCGAAGATCTGAACTACTAGTGTTGCTACTCTGTCGACTCTTCATTGGAATTGCCATTGCCCGACCTGAGTCGCTTCCTGAACGCGAAAATGGAAATCTGGCTATTGCTGGGCTAATTGAGACATCATCATCTCCATCTTCATCGTCGGGGATCGGTCCTTTGGAAACAAGTTCATTTCTTTGAAAAACTGCGACAACATATGGATCTCTACTCTTCCGAAGTCCTCGGGCCTCCGCAATTTTGACAACAAGCCTACCTTTTACAACTGGAGCAGGAGCTGAAGCTATGGGCGACTGTAACGATTGAGCATCTGTCTTAGAATCGATGACTGAATCAAGTCTCGACTTTTGGATGGATGAGGTGGAGTCGACGCTGGCATCTGACCTGTCGGTATGATCTGAGAGCGCACGAGTTGGCGTAACGGAGAAAGGCTTTTTGGAAGAAGATTCTGTCAGCCGTTTGAGTTGATCAATGGAAGGAAACTGCAATTCAGAACTGAGACATGAATGAGAAGGTATTCCGGGAGATGAGTACTTGGAACGATCACTGGGGTTGGACATGAGCGCAGAAATATGTAGCGCAGTCAGAATAGATGATAATGGGGCAGTCGAGGCTTTTCTGACATTCGACGGTAAAGATTCAGAAAAGTTATCACGCCTTGCGGAGGGGCACTTCGATGAAAGCAGTTGCGCGCTATGAGCATTACTTGTGATAGATTCTTCTTCTGAGCTTACATCGCATCTGTGATTTCGCAACGAATTTGTGTGGGATACTGGTGGTGTTGGATAAGGATGTGCAATCTTGGGACAGGACTTCTCATCAGCATAGGTAGGCTTGGTCTCCCAGGTGCTTTCGAGCTCAAGAATGGAATCTGACGCCAGTGAAGGTGGCGGCACCTCGCCAGAGCTCACCTTCACTCGACTGTGGAAGGAATCATTTCTTTGCGCATATTCGAAATCAAGGGGTTTTTCATGCAAGCCAAGGTTAGGATGTATAGAAGAACCAAGACCAACCTGTCCGAAGTAGCTGTGATTTATCCCGGGCAATCTCTTATCCACAATATCGGGATGTGGTGTAGCAACTCCTGACCGTGGTGTCTGGTTACCTGTGTCGGAATCGTTCTGATCATCCTGACTACTACGAAAATAGTTAGTTATCATTCGAGAATAAAATATGAAGACTATTATTCAAGAGATAGCTTTGTGGAGAGGGCATTATGTTGATATAAGAGACACTGCATAGTATGAATTCTTGTATGGAATAGAATTTTCTTCAAGGGAAATACGACACCATGATGAATCATTGAGGGGCCCAAATTCGATTGCGAATCAATCAAAAATAATTCCACAAACCCGAGAGTAGGCCATGATTTAAGTGTAGTTGTGTGCACAATATCGAAGATAATTTTGGGGCGGATAGCTAGACCTCTTTCAATTGTCGCAGATAGACTAAAAAATAATCCTTGATTGTGTATGTAGTAACCATTTGAACCATAAAATTGGAATATTTCGCCGTCTCACCTAGACATCATAGACTGTGTGGCTTGCTTAAGCAAATCCATCCCTTTCTTTGCCGTCGCGGATTGATCATGAACGGACTGCCGGGTCAATACTTCTTGAAGCAGAAGTCGATGAACGAATGTGCAGACGAGTGATAATCTAATTAGTTCATCTCAGGTCTTTGACTGATTAGTGACGAAACTAACTAACCCGCCTTCTTAGCCGAATCAGCACTAGTTGCAATTGGCGCAGGATGTGAAGAACAAGACTGATTCAAAAAGTTTGTGCACAAGATATGTTCTCTCGTACTGATGGAATAGGAAGGTACAAGAAAGATGAATGGAATAAGAATCTCCAGAAATCTTTAGGCAAAGAATAGGCTGCAAGCATTGAACAGCAAAGAACGGAGAGTCTCCCAAAGTGATAAATGAGGGGAGCTGGTGTCTGTGGGGGGTGAGCAAGGCAGTGAGAATTTGGGGGGTGAAGTTCGCTTATTTTAGGTTGTGATGTACATGTACTAATTATGTACTTATTCGAACTTCATATGAAGCCTAATTAACGGCCCAAATGAACGGGGGAGACCATGTGACACCCTTGTGAGATTAGGTAAATTTCGCGACCGTTGCAGTTGTTTTCAATTATCTCTCAGTTCATGGATTTCTTGACTCGCCTTGTACCAGACTTCATAGAAAATTCTATGTATGTCTTCATACAAGGCTCTGTAGTACATAAAGTACTAATTACAAACATACTCCATCCCACCATTCCATTCCATTCGCATGAACTGCTTGTCCACAAGTTTGAGAGAGCGGACGCCTGCCTAGTCTCGCCCCACAAATGCCTGAGTGATATCGTGCCTCATGTTGAAGACCACGGATCGAGATGAATGAGTGAGCTTGTCGATATGATCATCTCAAATACTTAATCACATCGCACTTGTAAAGGCTCAGAATTCCCGCCAAATTCGAAAACACGGGCTAATATAACTCGAAAATATATAAATCTAGGACCTTGGAGATTATTCCTTCGTCGCGTTAATATTCTATAATTGTGACGCATTCCAACGCTCAATTCTCTCTATGTCACTAAAACTTGCGCCGTTGCCTTTTGTCACTTCAATATCTCAGGCTTACTTGTTACGAAACGGCTCGTGATTAGTACAATCAAACTGAGGAATGAATATCAATTCTGATTCTCTATAGAGGAAGGAAAACTAAAGGTAGCTATTAATCTACATATAAGTATAATCTTACGCTCAGACCCTGTGATTGGTAAGGAGTTATAATTAGATCGGGTCCCATGACATTGCTCTACGTCCTTCACCCACTATGACTCGGCAAATCTTTGACACTTACATATAATGAGCCCCAGGAAACTAAGACAGATTCCGAAAATTTCAATACGTGGATTGAAAACTCGTATGAATATCATTCACCAAATTTTTCAATCCTTAGTATTTGACTAAAGAAAAAAACCGAAACCCGTATTGCGTCCTAATAAAGTATGCCCTGAATCTCTTGGATTCAAATCGGAAGTCTAGATAGGTGTCGAAGCTATTCAAATCCTCCTTCAAAAGACTAGCAAGCTCAGACAATTAATTGCTAAGTCATTCGACCAGAGATCCGTCAGAATTTGCAGGTAAAGTCTTCTGGATTTATTGATTAGATACGTGTATATGTATGTGTGATTCGCATGGCTACACCTACAGTCAATATTCGATTGAGTAAAGAAAGAACGTGGCTCAAACTCTCATCTCTATCACTTTAGAACGACTATGTGAGTTACCTTGGTTTGAGGGTAATGAAAGGATTAGATCAAAAAATACTACACCCAGTAAAATGTGCTTACATTTAATTGCTCCAAATTGACTTCTTCGAACCTGTGGTAGACCCGGAGATACTAATTGTTCGGTTGGTCACAGCCCCCCACCTCACCTAGTCCCTTTTTTTATTTTTCTTTAAATCTTGTGTATGCAGCCTGAAGCTACAGTAGCGTTCAAAATTGTCCAGCCAAATCACAAATTCTGATACTTTTAATGATAACTTCACAACGTGATCTTTAAATTTTATAATTCTAATTTACTCTGAATCATTACTTATTTCTTTACAAGTGGCACTTTTTTTTATGTGAAAAATATGAAGATTGTACATTTCGGTTGAGTCTTGGCATCACCAATTCTTTGGCCACCTTAGATCGCATGTCTCGAAAGCTTGGACATATGAATCACAGGCCAGAAAATCTTCACATTCCCATAAAGCTTCCATTTTTTCGTGGATATCTCTTTTTCTGCATCTAGATATTGCTGTAGCATAGTATAATTATCAAATTCTCCTCTATTTTCATTTCGATGGTAAAGAGTAGACACGATGATGAGATACTGACAGAATCACAGCTGCATGAATCTCAGTAGGGTAGGATCGAGAAAAATGCGTATAATCTTGAAGTGATAACTCAGAAAACCTAGCTTCTCGTGGAAACAAGATGGATAGTGGAGCCTGAACTTGCTTTTAAAAGGAAAGGTTCAAACTTCAGAAACAAAGAACCACCTGTACCTTCAACAGATCTCCAATTTTTCTTCAAAAATTTGATCAACTCTGATCGAGAATTACAGGTCAATATATCACCCTTAAGTTTTTACAATCTGATACCAGAATGACGAAGTTATAATCAGAGCAAGTTACTTCAATCACCACATTACTTAATAAAGGCATATCAACGCGAGAAGTTGCCAAAATAGTAGGATGTGGTAAATTTACTGTCGCAAATTATCGCAAGGTTGCGGCAACTAAAGCACTAGATCCAAAGGTGGGCCGGCCGCTGAAGCTTACATCAAGGGACAAGCGAGCCATCGCGCGCTCGATGGTCAATGGTGGCGTCATAACGGCAGTAGAAATGGCAAGGTTGATAAATACTGAAAGAGAAGACAAAATTTCACCTGTTACTATTTGGAGAGCTCTGAAAGAAGAAGGGTAGAAGGCGTTTAAAAAGAAGAAAAGGCCGTTTCTATCAAAAGCTCACCGAAGAGCCCGTTTGAAATGGGCGTTGAATCACCAGAACTGGGCTATTGAAGATTGGAAAAGGGTTATATTTTCAGATGAGACCAAGTTGAACCGGATAGACAGTGATGGAATCAAATATTTCCGGGGCAGAAGTTTCAATGACCTTGGTCCGGCTGCAGTTGAGGAGACACTCAAATTTGGGGGAGGTAATATAATGATTTGGGGCTGTATGTCTTGGTTTGGCGTCGGAGAGATGGATCGTATTGTCGG